>PVLD010009079.1:0-79409 GCA_004027595.1 Dinomys branickii | reverse complement strand
ACATTCTTTAGGACATTTTTCTGGTTGGCCATGGGGTATCACTGAGGGTTTGTAATAACATTTGTAGCTTTGTAGATAAACTCCTTTTATAGTTTTCATATATGTTAAGTAAGATATTTTATTACCGCAATCTGTGTAACTGGTATATTGTTCAGGCTTGATTGTAATAGTACCTCCCTCACAGTCACATGGAGCACCACATATGCCGTCTGGCCAACTTACCTTGCATTCTTTTTCTACTCCATTTTACCAATCGTTCCTGCCACAGGGAAGATTGAAGACCACTATCAAAAAGTTGCCACAAGGTGATTAGTACTCTCAATTTTAGGACCCAAGTTTTGGAATCCATTATCTGAAAGAGTTGTTTGTAATGCTTGGTGTAAAGGACTACTTAAACTTTTCATTATACGATTAATTATATAATTTGTTTTGTATCAAATTTAAGTTTGAATCTTAGAATAGTTTTATAAAATTTTATATACTAATTTATTATTTTATTGTTTATGTCCTTGTCAGCCTGACACCCAAAACAATCATTAAAGGCCATTAGGCGAGAATGGGCAGTTGGCCAGACCGCTCATCCTCGGGAACATTCTGTATCTGCCAGGAGCTCTCTGGCTGAACAGAATCTTAATTCTTGGGTTTTCTTAGTTTTCAAGGACACAAACAACACATCAAGAGTCACAACAGCTCATATACAATAATCCTAATTATTACTAAAATTCTTGGGGCAATTCTTCATCTCCAGAACCATCAATAAGTTTTTCTTGTATTTGTTGTTTAGAATCTATTTGTTTTACCAATAGTTCTGGTAACCATCTTGCAGATTTCATTTCTTTAGAGTATGTACATACCGATCCTCGACCCCAGATAAGGTCCGGATCTGGGTCATGCCACAAATTACTTATAGGGTCTTTTCATAGCACAGAAGCAAAATGTTTTTGTATTTCTGTATGCCAGAAGCGAGTAACTGCTGATTGATCATTGGCATCCAAATTTAAAAAATTGAGAACAAATAAAGCATGAGAAAGAATATTTCTTGGTGTGACCCCCTTGTGGGATACCATTCCCCCATTTTTATTTTATTTATAATAAGTTTTATAGAAAGATGTGCTCTTACAACTATTCCTTGACCTTGAGGATTATAAGGTATATCTGTAATATGTTGAATATTAAGACGTTTACAAAATTTAGAAAAAGTAGAACTGGAATAACCTGGGCCGTTATCGGTCTTTATCTGTTGTGGACATCCCAAAACAGAGAGGGCATTAAGTATATGACTAATTACATGTCTAGTACCTTCACCAGATTGAAGAGAAGCAAAAATAAAACCACTAAAAGTATCTACAATCACATGAACATATTTGAGTGTACCAAATTCAGGAATAGGAGTAACATCCATTTGCCATAATGCATTAGGTATTAGTCCTCAGGATTAACTCCAAGATGAGGAGTTGGAAGATGTATGGCACAAGAAGGACAATTTTTGACTATTTGTCTAGCCTGTTCCCTAGTAATATTAGGTGAATGTCGGAGAGTTGGTGCATTCAGGTGAAGTAATTGATGACTTTGTTGTGCCAAAGCAACTCTATCAGTATCATCAGTAGAAGTGATAGCAATCAATAAATGAACAGCACGTAAGCGAGTTGCTAAATCAGCTTTATGATTGCCATGGACCAAAGGACCTGGTAATCCAGAGTGAGCACGTAAATGTCCAATGAAAAAAGAATATTTTTTCTTGGTAATAAGCATTTCTAATTGTCAAAATAGTTTTTCAGCATTAGAAACATTTTTTATTTGACCAGTAGTCTCAAGTAGGGGAACAAAATCTGCAATGTAAGCACTGTCTGTATAAATATTAAATGATTGATTAGAAAAGTCAGAAAAAACAGCAATAACAGCATGTAATTCTGTTAATTGGGCAGAAGAACTATTTGTTTGAAATTGTACTGTTAAATTTTGATTGTGACAAACATAGGCAGCTATGCCCGTTGAAGAACCATCAGTAAATATTAACAATGCATCCTTTAATGGATGAAGTCTGGTGACTTTAAGAAAAACAAATTCATGCTTATTAGCAAAATCAGTAAGTTTGTTTGGAGGATAATGATTATCCAAAAGACCTATATAAGAGGCCAAAGCAACAGGCCAAAACTCAGTAGTTTGCATAAGCCAATTAATTTGATCTTTAGTATAAGGTTGAATAATAACATCTGGTTCTTTACTAAAATAACATCTTCCTTGTTCTCTTCCCAAAATTATAAGATCAGATACCATTTTATAATACGGCTCAATAACACTTTTAGGCGTAACAGGTAAATGAATCCACATTAAAGGCGCTGTTTGCCAAAAAACAGCAGTTGGAGATAATGTTGTATTACAAATAATATATTGTAGAGGTTTATCATAATCTGTAAATGTAACCGTTTGAGACAGAATAGCTTGTTCTACTATATGTATAGCTTTTCTCCCCTCAGGTGTAAGCATACGAGGAGATGTAGGGTTGGCATCTCCATGTAAGATGTCATAGAGAGGTTTTAATTGACTTTTAGAGAGTTTTAAATAAGGCATAAGCCAATTAATATCCCCAAGAAGTTTTTGAAAATCATTTAAAGTTTTAAGTTTACCTAATCTCAATTTTAACTTTTGTGAAAAAACCTGTGATCCTCTCATTTGAAAACCTAAATATGTATATGGATCTGTAAGTTGAACTTTATCAGGTGCAATTTGTAATCCTTTATCAGATAAAGCAGACTGTAATTTTTTATAACATTGAAGTACTTTACCACCATTTTGACCAGTCACTAAGATATCGTCCATGTAATAAATGATATACATATTTGGCCAGTGATCTCTTATAGGTTGAATAGCTGAGGCAACAAAGGATTGACACAAAGTAGGACTATTTGCCATGCCTTGTGGAAGAACACACCATTGGAATCTTTTCATGGGTGCATTAAAATTAATAGCAGGCAGGCTGAAAGCAAATCGCTTTTGATCATCAGGATGTAAAGGTATGGTGAAAAAACAATCCTTTAGGTCTATGATAACCTTAAAATAACTCAAAGGTATAGCAACAGGTGATGGAAGACCTGGTTGCAAAGCTGTCATTAACATCATGGTTTTATTTATTGCTCTAAGATCCTGCAACAATCAAAATTTACCTGATTTCTTTTTTATGACAAAAATAGGAGTATTCCAAGGTGAATTACTAGGAATTATATGGCCAGCTTCAAGCTGCTCCTGTACCAGCTGTTGTGCAGCCATTAATGGGGCCATAAGGCATCTGGACCTGACCGGCCCCCACCCTGTCCACAGCTGCTGGGTGGCCATTAATTTTATAGAAGACAGAGGCCACTGACCGACCCAAACAGGCTCCTCAGATAACCATGTAATTTTTTCTGCATGAGTCACAGGAGTATCAATGGCCCCTATGGAAAATGGCCCAAACCCGCTCTGTTGAGTTTTGGAGTAGCTTCTATAGGTGTTGTTATTCCAGTATTATCCTTACCTGGGCCTTGACCTGGTACAAATCCACTTCTCAACATTTGAGCAGTAACCACAGTATTAGGACTACCCATAATCATACCAAATTGAGATAATAAATCTCTTCCCCATAAATTTACTGGTAAACCAGTTATAACATAAGGTTGTATAGTGCCTTTATTTCCTTCAAAATCTTTTCAGGTTAATAATTTCGAACTTCTTTTTGGGTTTTGACTTTGTCCTATGCCCTGTAGGTGAGTCATAGTGATGTCTAAAGGCCAAGCCTTGGGCCAAATCTCTTTTTAAATAATAGTAACATCAGCATCTGTATCAACTAATCCAGAGAATTCTTTACCATCCAACCATAGAGTCATGAGAGTTTTATGTGCAGAAATAACTTTTGCCCAATATACATCTGATGAGCCAAATCCTTTATTATTTCTCTGTTGTGAGACAATTTCATTAGGTGTTTGAATTAGAGGCAAAAGCAATAATTGTGCAAATCGTTGTCCTGCTTGTATAGTACTAATAAATTTAGGAGAGGATGTCATAACCTTAATTTCACCTGTATAATCATTATCTATAACTCCTGGGAGAACTTGAATACCATTAAGAGTAGAACTACTTCGTCCTATTACAAGACCAAAGGCACCCTCTGGTAAAGGTCCAAAAATTCCTGTAGGAAGAGACTGAATCTCCATTTCAGGTGTTAATACTGTGTGGGTGATAGAACTGAGGTCCAAACCTGCACTTCCTGTTGTGGCTCTGCAGAGATCTGGAATGGATTGTTGTTGCTTTGTGATGAATTGCTGGTTTGTGGAACAAACTTGAGCGCCCCATAAATTTGTCTGGGTTTGGGTATGGGGGCCTGGGGCTGGCCCTGGTTCCCGTTTCCCTGCATCAGAATTAATATTTTGCCTTCAATATCTCTTTTTGATTTACACTCTTTAGACCAGTGTATTCCTTTTTTGCATCTAGGACAGATTCCTGGTGTCTTTGTTTTAGAGTTGTCAATAGAACCTTTGTTACAGTTTTTGGCAAAATGACCAATTTCTCCACAAGTAAAACATTTGCTTCTATTTTGTTGAGATAAAAACTGCCGGACTGTATACCCTTGTAGAGCCACAGCCACAGCAAGACCTTGCTGATAAACAGTTCCAATGTCAGAACAAAGGTGTATTTTGAATTGCTGGTTGTTCTAAAGCTTCATTTTGAATATTTTCTTATAAAATAGTTTTGTCTTTTTCAACTACATTAGCAATTATAACATCAAAATTCCTATGATATAAAATTTCATCAATTAAATTCCAATATGAAAAAGCAGTTACCGGAACCTTTTCTGGCCCAAAAGCTGTATAATAAACCTTAAGTGCATCACCAACTATTTTTCATCTCTTTGAACTGATTGTTTCCTCAATAGGAAACCAAGAACAAACTTCATTAATATAATCAAAAAATTCATATAACTGTTTATATTTTACCTTTACTCCTCACGCCTGAAGAGCTTTCTCTAGCTCTTTAATAAACATCTCATGTTTACTCATTGCTTGTCCCATAGTTGCTGTCCTTACCGAGGTATGTCAGATGCAGCAGGTTCCTGCATCGGACCGATCCTCTTCTTACTCCAGTCTCGTCAGAAGCAGGGGCGCGACTTCTAGAACAGCCATCCTCACTGGATCCCCTGTACTCGAGCCCCATGTTGGGCGCCACTTCTCCCGACCCGCGGGTAGTCAACGAAGGCTCTAGAGGGGGAGTGGGATGAAAAAGAGACAAGAGGGACACAAGAAATGGAGGCAAGACAGGAGTCTGATCAAGTCTCATTTATTGAGTGGAAAGCTTGGGCTTATATACATGTGGGAATGGGGATTTACGTCAGCAGGTAACTAGGCAACGGAGGGAGGTCCAGATATCACGCGAGGGTGGTCAGAGCATCAGGCGATATTACGTAATTAACAGGAAGTTGACCATATATAGAAGTCACAGGAAACTAACCATACATGGAAACTACAGGAAACTGACCATATATGGAAACTGGAACTTAACTTTCAAGATGGCTGGTAATTTACAAAATGGATGCCGACCACAGGTCTTTCAGTGGTATAAGATGGATGCAGACCTCAGGTCTCTCAGCGGTCTCCCACATTCACCACCTCACCAATTTCAAAATCTAAATCACTAGGTAAAATGTAATATGAAAAGTTCAGAAGACTGGAAGATCAATGCATTGAATTATTTAATGGGTATAAAATAATACTCTGAAAATACAGGTATCAGAATATGAACAAATGTGTGAAAGCTGCACAGACACAAGAAAGAACACATGTTTACTAGTAAAGATTGAAGCTTACTTTAATGATGGAATTTATATATGTTATATATGTATACACATATATGTGTATGTGTATGTATATGTGAATCTATGCATATGTATACATTTTTCTCTCTCAGTTTTCACTCTTCTCTTCCTTAATTCCCTTCGAGACTGTTCTACAAGAGCACTATGTAGAGTATCACAGCCTTCCTCGCACACTGGATTCTGGGCTCTGCCAAATACAATGAATGGGCTCTGCTCCTCGGGTGATGGAGTGAACTCACTGTGAGACGGTATCTCTCACGGAAAGATCACAGATCTTTCCCAGAAGCTTGCTTTTGCCAATCTCCTACATCTCTTAAACCAGTTCCTTCCTCTTGTTGTTGTAACTTCAGGCTTTGGGAGTGTACTGTCATGTCTGGCACAAGCCTACCTTATAAATAATTCCTACTTAAGCAAATGCTCTACCACTGAGTCACACCCCCAAGCCAATAATTCCTATTTAAGTCTGCTCAAATGATCCCAATTTGTGTATGCCGAATGCTTCCTGCTGCGACATTGATTTATGTAGGAATGCTTTAAAATGTTATGAATGCTAAGACTTGTACTTTAAAAATTAAATTAAAAGAAACACAAAGATTCATAACTCTCCACTCACGGACCTAACCAAGATTACGCATTTACGAGTGCACAAAAGACTTAGATAACATTTTGCAGTTTTAAACAGAAAAAATGTTTTCAGCAAACAAGGAAATTAATACAAACTCCCAGATAATATCAGCTAATCTAAGAGTCATACAAAACACAGTTCCCTCCTGAGTATCTGACAGGTGTATCATTGTTCACATGAAAAGCAAAAGACAAATTGTAGTTCTACCAATTCTGTGGGCCCTGACTGATATTTCTGACCTTTACAGATACTAAATGACTTCTGTTATAGTTGGAAAGCTCTTTTATTTTGGTTTTACAAAGACCATTGAGAATCTTTTGACAAGTATAAATTTGATACAATAGATTCTACTTTAATAAAAAATCAATCTTACTTTCTTCATTTTGTGTTTCCAGAATACATATTCATCACCTGATATTATCTCTCCGTGCCCGTGTGTCAGATATAATACTTATAGCCACACTGTGTGAGCAGAGGCTTCAGACTATCTGGGGATGGAGGGATGCAGGAGAACATTTTAAGACAGCAGTCGAGTGGGGGGCACTCTTGGCCTTGCCACCCACAGTGACCGCAAAAGCGACACACTATTGTTAACACCAGTCCCGTGGGAGAAAAAGCAACCTTGCTGTCATTATTGTGTTTGGCCTTTTCTCAGAGTGTGAGAATAAAGACTAGAACATGCAAGCTAGTGATACATGGAATGCTCATCCTGAAGCATGGTAACTGTGTACTAAGTAAACTGCACCTTTTATTTCTTATATCTCTCATGGAAATCTAAGAGGATTTTCTAACTCTCCAATGTGGACAGCATTTGCTTTGCCTGTGTTGCAATTTCAAAGCTTATTTCTTTTATATTTTAACATCTCTTGGGTTTCATGGACTAATGAGTATCCTGGCACTTGGATATAGACTGTTAGGATAAATATTCTTGATATATCAAAATTTTGTGATTGGTAAAACATTAAAATTCCCAAGAAACACAGTTCTCTGCAGTATAATATCTACTTCAGGCCTTGTGCCTGGCCACACATTTCTTCATGTAAATTTTCTCCATTTCTATAATTTTCTTGGTCATTAGAAAGCTGTCCTGGAGTTAGATATCTACTCCAACTTGACACTTCTGAAATTACTCTTAATAATAGTCAGTGAGACTTATTGGAAGCCACTAAGAAAAGCATATAAGGAAAACTTCACTAATAACATCTAAACTAGAAATACATGGTACATTTTAGATATTAAAGAAAATCTGCTCTACAGACTGTAGACTTATCTTTGGTCTCAGCTTGTATTTTGGTCATATATGTTTGAAGTACATAATGATAACACGCTTTGTGGGAAGTTGATCCATGTGTGTAAACACTACAATGTCTTTATCCACTAATCTGTTGATTGACATATCAGCCCCTTCCAAGGTCTAGCTGTTATACTCTGTGCTGCTGTTAACATGGCTGTGCATGTGTCCCTGAAATATAATGTCTTCAACACTTTCAGCGAAGTATCTAGAAGGTGAATAGGCTGGGTTGAATGGAGTTTCTATTTCTAGTTTTCTAGGAATCAGGCTGGGGAGGTAGCTCAGGGGCATAAGCATCTGCCTAGTTTACTAGGAATCTCTGTACTGATTTCCATAGTGATTGTTCTAATTTAAACTCCCACCAGCAGTGGAGAAGGATTCCTTTCACCGATGACCATTCTTTCTAAAATAGAATTTCCATGTTGTTGTCTTTTGCATGTCTTTAATACTCAGAGATGTTGAACAATTTTTCATGTACAGTAAGTCCCCAACTTATGAACAATCGAGTTGTGAAGTTTCATAGATACAAACAGACCTCACGTTATGAACATTCATAGATATGAACTAATTGCAGAAGTAGTTCAATGTGTCTGCATGACATGGTCACAGCTGTGTTGCTCAGTGCACCAGTACAGTATGGCGTTGCCCAGTAGCACAGGGCTCTGTCAGAGCCCAGGATGTCCAGGAGCAAGAGAAAAAGCAGGGGTGATGAGGAAGGGAAGGATAAACTAATGTTTTCCAGGAAAGCATTTGTTTCCTAGGAAGCTCAAACCAATAATTACAGGGAAAAATGTGAAAATAACTGAGAGAATGGACCAAGGCAAAAGATGTTAGGTGGCACTCATACTTTTTATGTACATTTTTTTTACACTTTACATTGTATATTTGTGTCAATGAAACTCTTTCGTGAGCTCAAGTATTTATTGATCATTTCTAGCCTTCCTCTCTGTGGGTTTTATTCGTTTCTCTTGTCCATTATTTGTCTGAGTCTTTTATTTGTATTTCATTTTTATTTCTATTTCTTTTAAAAATCCTAGAGAGTCAGTGTTCTAAAGGGATGGATTCTGTGAAAGTTTTATTAAACACTATTTTGGATAATCTATCTCATATTCAGACATGGGTTACAGTAGTGGGATAGCTTAGACCTGAAGTGTCCTTCAAAGACCCATGTAAGGCTGATTCCTCAGGTTGATGCTTTTGTTAAGTAGTAGACCCTCTGAAAAGTGCAGTCTAATGGTTCACCCTCAGGCGACATGTTCTGCACCTCCATGCTCTGCCATGCTCCCATCATTATGTGCTATTATATCACAGGCCCCAGAAGAACAGGACAATCAATTACAGACAGAAGCTTCCAAAACAGGGAGCCAAAAAAAGCTTTTTTCTTTATTAATTGATTATCTCAGGAATTTGTTACAATAATGGAAGATGGAATAGCGCAGTCAGACCCTAAACCAGGGATGAAAAAGGAAAGGAGGGGTACTTGGCCACGTACCCAACCTAGAAAAGCATCGCCAAATCGCTTGTACTCAACAAAAGTTCAGAAAAACTGCAAATACCTGTGGAGGAACATTAATTTGTTACACAGGAACATTAATTTGATACAAGTGCTTCAAGATGGTATAAAGCACTGTAAGAATTTAAAAGAGAAATAAAGGAAAATTCAAAGAGAAAATACACAACTACATTTCCTCTTCATTAAATATTAGTTATATACACTTTGAAACATGAAACATATGCTGTGTTCTAACAAAATTAGCCATTATAACTTTTTTTGCAATTTTCACAAGCCTCATAGATTTATATAGTAAACGTGATCAACTTCTCTCTGTTATCCAGTCACCAGCAGCTTTATTTAATTCCTATGATTCATAAGAATTCTTAAAATAATGATGCTCCACTCAGTAAGTTATTTAATATACGCCAAGACTAAAATACTATTATCTAGACCTCCATAAGATGAAATATTGTTCTGTTCTGGTTCTTTCCATCAAATAGTCTCTCATTTAAATCTAAAATTTCTTTGGTATTTTCTATAATGATGAAACATAGCTTTCAAAACCATGATAATAAAGTCATACGCTGCATTGTATTTTATTCTCAAGATGATGGCACAGCACTCTCTATTTGTTTCTTGATTAACTTTAATTTACTTTCTTTGTTTAAACCTTGAAGAAAGGCACAGGGTGGCTGATCGAGAGGTCAGCTGTTTCTATTATGGTTCTCAGCGGGAAATAGTTCTTCTGAACAGTCACCCTCAAAATAGCCATCTGTGAAGTCTGACAGTAACAAAGGAAGGATTCACGGACAAAAACTAGGGGAGCTGTTCTTGCCTGCATCTACCCCCCCCCCCGCAACAGTATCTTACTAGAGCAAACCTTTGCACACTTCTGCACACCACTTTTATATTTCTATGCAGCAGTGATAGTGTCAGCTAAAATTCAGTAATTCCTTCCTTTGTTACACCTTTTGGAGACAGAGCAGCCAGTCTAAAGGTTCTGTACCTCATTAGGATTTTTCTGAGTGTAAAGTGTAAGTGACCAAAAACTGCATAAAATATACATATTTTACAACATCAAGGCAGACACAGAAGATATTATTATTATTGCCTTCCAGAGATATATTTTTGCTTAATTCAGAAATTCAGAAACAGGCAATGTTCCTATGAAAACAAGTTTTAGGAAATTATAACATGACTAGAAATCTGTCTTTAAGGTGACTCTAGAAAGCTTGCCTTGTGATCTCCAAGAGGAATGTGCAAAATTATAAGTGCAAAGATAAAGGAATCTAAGTCATCCCTGATTCAAAGTTACAATGCAGTAAACTTAGCAGTGCTCACTTTTTATAATTCCATGTGTGAGAGAAAACTATCCTACAAAGTCACTTTTTTTCCTGCCCATCATAGCTGAAGAGAATCCTATTTAATAGGCAAGTCTGAACTCATATAATCTTGTTACTCTTTTAACGTGTTTACCTTCTTTGTCTTTGTAGTCTTGCACTAATGCAGTAAGGTGAGCATTGTCATCCATGCAACCAAATGGCTCTAGCTAGGGTCACATATAATTTACTGACAAATGATAGACTTTATCTTATTGGATATTTCCACAACATTAAGCTTTCCTGACTTTTTACTTGAGCAGCTTCTTTCATTCATTTATCCATTCAAGAGATATTTATTTAAGTGCTAAGCATTTTTATGTTAAGCAGTGTATCTAATGACTGTAGACGTTCTTATCTTATGGGCCTTACACATTATTGGGAAACAGGCATTCACCCACCAAACAAAACAAGACAGACTGCAATGAAAACTACACTTTTGCTATAAACAAATAGAAAATTGAACAAAATATATGAAATAAAATCTTTTTATATTTTGGACAATGAGCAGCACACAACTGTAAGTTTTAGGAAAGGGATGGTAGTGAGCTAAGCTTCCTAATGCCTACAGCCTGAGGTCTGGAATCCGTTTCCAGGCTACAGATAACAAACATGAGCTTAGATGGACCATGGCTGCCTTCACAGGTAGATTGGAAAGAGTTAGCAATAGTAGGTCCACAAGTATC
Source organism: Dinomys branickii (assembly GCA_004027595.1). Lineage (NCBI taxonomy): Eukaryota > Metazoa > Chordata > Mammalia > Rodentia > Dinomyidae > Dinomys > Dinomys branickii. The sequence continues at coordinate 68,091 of PVLD010009079.1, read as the reverse complement.
TTTATTTTTGCTGAAACATGCTTGTTTTTAAAGAAATTGAACAAAAACCAACAGTCATCTGTGCTAAATTGTAAGACCTGATGTGGCATCAAAAATTATAAGAAAATAAGTAAAGAAGTCGGAAAGGTTGGTGCATACTCTGGGGAATCAAGGGACTCTGAAATAACAGGGATGGTGTCATTCATAGACAGGGACATTAAAATATCCAGAATCAATTTTATAAAAATGGTCACATAAATAAAGGAAAACATGACTATAACAGGAAGAGAAGTGGAGTTGTTAAAAATGAATCTCTATGCTGGATTTAGAGAGATTAAAAATGGGAAAAAAAGCAAAGAAAATTTCACTGGAATTAATTAAGAACAAAGTAGAAATGCAGGATGAAAGGTCACTAAATTCGATGGCACAGCAATAGAACCCATCCAAATAAAAAACCCCAGGACAATAGCAAGCAGCTTAACATACGTTGCAAATGGAATCCAGATAAAGGGAAAAATTGGCAAAGCATTTTTGAAGAAACAAGTGAATTTTTTGAAAGTACAAACGCTAAAAACCACAAATTCAGAAAGCTAAGAAGATAAAAAGCACATCAACACATAATACTCAAACTGGTAAAAATAAGTAATAAACGGGAATATTTGAAAACACTGAGAGAAAGATGCTAACAGATAAAATCTACACTATACAGGAAAAACTTTTGCAACAAAGAAAATCAATGCAGGCCAGATGTTGTGGTGCACACCTGCAATCCCAGCACTGTATGGGGCTGAGACAGGAGGATTACCATGAGTTTGAGGCCAGCCTGGGCTACATAATGAGTTCAAGTTGGGCTGAACTGCATAGCAGGAACCTGCCTGAAAGAAAGAAAGAAAGAAAGAAAGAAAGAAGAAAGTCAATGCAAAACTATATATATATATATATATATATATATATATATATATACATATATATACATATATCAATATCAGGAAATATCTTTAAATTTTTAAACTTTATTACAATAAAAGATTCATAGGTTTTAGGCCTTTAAATTTGGGGATGTCTGGTCTTTTTTCACTTCTTTTTATACTCCAGATATTAGTCCTTTATCTGAGAAACAACTGGCTATTATGTCTTCCCACTCTGTGAGTTTATTTTTTCACTCTTTTGGTGATTTCTTTTGCTGAATTCACTTTTCTTTTGCTGTACAGAAGTTTTTAATAGGATGAGATCCTAGTTGTTAATTCTTTGTAGTAATTTTTGCGCAGTTGAGGATTTGCTCATAAAGTCTTTGCCTACAGCTATGTCATCAAGAGTTCTTCTTATTCTCTCTTCAAGCAGATGTAGAGTTTCTGTTTTAGTGTCTAGATCTGTGAGCTATTTAGTTTAGTGCATGGTGACATACATGGGTCTAGTTTTAGCTTTTGGCCTGTGAAAAGCCGGTTTTCCAGCACCACTTTCTTTCTTCCAGTGAACACGTTTGACCCCTTTGTCAAAGAGAAGGTGACCAACTGTTTTTGGAGTTGTTTCTGAGGTTCTAATCTGTTTTATTGATCCTCGGGTGTGTTTTCTGGTGAAAACAAATTTTAGGGATATTTTCTCTAGTTTTGTGAGGTATACTAATAGTACTTTGATTGAGATTGCATTAAATCTGTATAACAATTTTGGGAGTATGGCTACTTTTACTATGTTGGCTCTTCTTATCCAAGAGCAAAGGATCATCTCAAATGAATAGATACTGCTCAAAACCAAAAGTCCACATGGCAAGTAAATATATGCAAAAATGTCCAACATCACAGATCATTCAATAGATGAAAATTAAAACAACACTGAAATTCCATTTTGCCCCAGAAGGAATGGCAATTATCAAGAAATAAACCACTATCAAATTCTGGTGTGGCTGTGGAGAAAAAGGAACCCTTCTCCATTGTTGGTGGGAATTTAGACTGGTACAACCACTGTGGAAATTAGCGTGGAGATTCCTCAGAAAGCTAGAAGTAGAGGTCCATTTGACTCAGCTATACCTCTTCTTGGTATGTTTCCAAAAGAATTAAAAATACCATATCACAGTAATATATGTTCGCCATGTTTATAGCAGCACAGTTGGTAACAGCTAAACTTTGGGAACAACCCAAATATCCATTAACACTGCATGTGAGTAACACTAACCAATAGGCTTGTAGCCTGGATGGAATTTAAAAGGAGGAGGCAGGAAGGGAGAAAATTTCCCCTTGGTTTTCTTGATGGAGTGCCAATCTTCACCATCACCTTTGAGTAGTCGTTTCCAGTGCTCCAGTCCATTCTTCAGCCTTCCAATGCAGAAGGATAAGAACAGACTCCCATGGGACTCTGCAGTGAGCTTCAGGCCTTCAAGTGTTAACTGGACCCTTTGGCTCTCCAGTGCTTTCTTGCACCCCTGACTCTGCAAGCAGACATTTGTAAGCCTACCATAGAAATCCTTTCTGTGTCATATGATAGATGATGGATAGATACACAGATAGGTAGAGATAGACAATTGATAGATAAGTAGATGTATGATAGATACATAATTGATAGGTAGATATATGATAGATAGATACATAGATAGATATGTAGATAATAGATCTATGATTTTCCACAATCAGCTGTACACCATCCTCACAAGCATCATATTCTCATCACTACGTTTCTGTGTTGTCAAATCCAGCTACATGCACCCCTTTGCATTTCACTGAGTGGAACTATGTTTGCTTAATTCACAGTGCCCTCCGCACAAACATAGGAATATCAAAATATTCTATATCATGATTGGGCATAGACAACAATGGTGTCTACCTTTATCAAGATTCATGAGGTAGTACACTTAGGATATGTGCTTGTACATTTCACCGTATACATACTATCTCAATTTACAAATAAAGGTATAAACTCATTCTATTCTGTACTATTCTCTTATTGCACAGAATCTTCCTCTGCTTGTATTTAAGTTGGTAGTTTCTTATTTGAAGTACTCAGGTGGTGAAGTGCTATTGTTACAAATATATAAAATATGTAAAAATATTTAGAGGATTAGAATGTCATAGTATGAAGTTCTGAATAGTCATATCAGAAAATCTTTTTCTCTCTGTTTTATAACCAAACAGGGATAATATAAGTACAATAATATGATACTCTCTATAGAATTTATTTTCACTTTTTCCCCTTAGTTTTATCTTTTGTCTTCAACTTTGGGTAGGCATTAAAACTTGAGATGTACTTGCATTTTCCACAGGTGAAACGGAAAACTGACTAAAACCAAAGGGGTCATGATGGTTAAACCAATTTACTGGCTTTTATAAAAAGCTTTAAAGAATAGCCTTCTGTGGTTCAGAATGTCTTTTTCTCCAGAAATGAAAAAGGCATCATAAAAAGACATTTGCTGGGTTCATAAAATTCAAATGAATATATTATTATCAAGTTTCACAATATTAAAAGACAGATGATGAAAGGAGAAATGAAATACATGAAAGCAAACTGAAATTGATTATCAAAAATACCAGAAATAAGAACTCTAAAACATTCACTGGTAAGCCAATTAGAATTATATTACAGTCCAAATGATTACTATAAAACCTGATGCAATTTCATGTGAGATTTCATTTTTCTATTTTCCCAAGTAGGAGACAGTAGCCAACTATACTTAAAATTCGAGTCATTTATCAACTGTCTGGTAACCTAAAATAAATAAAAATCTCTGAAATGGTTATTTAACTTAGTTATTCCATAAGATTCTGGTTAATTTGACTAATTTGGGGGCTTTTAACCATTTTTAACCTAGTCACTCAAAGGGACAGCAAGTAATCCTCTGCCATCACTTCGATACTGTAAAATAGAAACTGAAGACAAATACAGCTTCCCCTGCTGATCTACTAGATATAAACAATAAAGTATTTGAAAAAATTATCACAGTCTATAAAGTTATACTTTCAAGTACACGACCAACCAAAAAAACCAATAATTCACCGCTCTGTGACACCAGGTTTTGTCACTGATGTGCTAAGGAGAGAAGCAATTATTTCATTCTAGGACTGAAAAGTCATTCTTCTGCTTGCCTAACCCTGTTAAGTAACCCAGTGACAGTGCCACTTCTCTAATATTCTTTGTAACATGACAAGCTTATTCAATAAAAAATAATTTTAAAAATATTGGGTTTTATATTTAGCAAAAAAGTGAATACAAGGAGCAGATTTCACATTCCCTGATGATTTATTATTATAAATTAAATCCCATAGTTTGCATTAGTTGCAAACTTCTATTTCTGTGTTGTGCGATTCTACAGGTTTTATCCAATGCATAAAACCATATATTCATTATTACAGTATAGAACAGCACAGTTTCACTGCCCTAAGTATCTGTGCTTCATCTGCCTATCCTTTCTCCAAATCTCTAACAAACACTGATACTTTTACCATATCTGTCACTTTGCCCTTTGTATAATGCCATGTAGTTGGGATCATATACTGTGTAGGTTTTTACAGACAGGCTTCTTTCACTGACAAATCAGCATTTAAAGTAATTTCATATCTTTTTGTGGTTTGGCAGCCTTATTTTTTCATCTCTGGAAAAAAATTTTCAATTATACATTTACAGTACAATTTTCTGTACATCTACTAAAAGACAACTTGGTTCCTTAAGTTGGGGTTCTGAAAACAATATGCCAAAGTGTGCTGTTTTAACATGCTGAGCACCTGGAATTAACATCTGAAAGCTTTAGAATTTGTCCCCACATCAAGTGCAGGAAAGGACTTTCTTGTCTGACTGGAGAAAATTCTGCATTAGTGAAAGGAGAGAAGAAGGAAGAAAAAGAAAATAGATATATACATAAGATAGATAAGATAGTTATAGTACTGGCTTCTTTTAATTCATTAAAAAAAGATTTGTGCTTATATTATCTGATCAAATATTCATGCCTGTATCATGTAATCCGGACAACTAATTTGAAGATAACAATATGCAATTGTCTTGGTTACTTTTCTCTCCTTGCTGAGACAAAATAGCCAACAGCCAAAATTAAGGAAGGAAAGGTTTATTTAGCTCACAGTTCATGGAGGTTTCAGTTCATAGTCCACTGGCTCCAAGGCAGGGTGGCACGTTGCAGAGGGCTACCGTTCATGGAGGCAGAAAACAGCCAAAGCAACAACAGTGAAATGGAGGACCAGTGGCAAGCAGCCTCTTCCCGCCCTTATATTGTACATTGTAGGCAGACTTCTCGCCCCAGGGCAGGCGTAGCACTCCCATCCATAATTCCAACACTGGACCATGAATCAGTCATAAATCTAGAAGCCTGCCCCATGACTGCATGAGAGTTTGGTGGGTCATGCAGACACAAACCATAACAGGAATATATTAACTATCGTTGATTTCCTATTATCTTGTTTTCAGATTCTGTATTATTGGTTTTTTCTTTGTTTCTCTTTAAACAAAAGAAATATAATTATCTTTAATCCTCTTCTTTGAAAATGTCATCAAATAACGAGAAAAGATTAAACACCAAAAATAGAAGACTCTAGAAGTTATATTACATCCTGACAGACTTTACCTCTGTTCCTCCTAGGAGATTATTATTTGCATAGCAACACAGCCTTTGTTCATAGTGTACTTGGACCCAGACCTCCCCATAACTCACCACCACCAACACCAGAGGCCACAGGAAGTTTGTCTCGGATATTGTCTGTTCCCTAGACTCATTATTTTCCCTAAGCATCCTTTACTCTTCCTCTACAAGTACCTAAAATCCCCATTTCTTCTTGTCTCTGAAAAGTATAGCCAATTTGAATTTATTTGACTTTCTTTCTTTCATTTTAAAGAGAAAAGAACAAAAACAGAACAACAAAAACAAAGATGGAAATGAAACAACACAAAAACTATAAAAATGATACAGAATTCAAAACAACATGACAGGAAATCATCAGTGGTTGTTGTATTACTTATTGTTATCTTCAAAGTAGTTGCTCAGACTCCCAGATATACATATGCAAGATCGATCAATTAAACATTAAATTCTCCTTTAAATAAACCAATAGAAATTAGTAGTATAATTATCTAGCTATATTGTGTATATATACATATATATTTTTTTCCTTTCCTTCTTTCTTTGTTTTCTCTTTTCCCCCAGCCCAGATGTTCTTTCCTATTGAGCAGTTTCTTTCCCTTTCACAATATCTACTGTATCTTTCAGATTTTATTTATACTTTCAGGTTCATACACTAGGGAGAAAATATGGTATTTACACATGCGGGTCTGATTTATTTCACTTATGAGTATGGTCTCTAGTTGCATCTATTTACCTATAAAAGCTTCTACTTTATCTTTCTTTATAGCTGAGTAATAGTCCATTGTATAAAAATACCACATCTTTTTTATCTACTACTAAGTTGATGGGTCTTTGAGTATTTTCCAAAATTTTGCTATGAAAAATTGTGCTGCTATAAACATGGACCTACATATATCACTGTGGTGTGATGTTTTTAATTCTTCTGGGAAAATACCTGGAAGGGAAATAGCTGGGTTAAATGGGACCTCTTATCCTAATTTTTTGAGGAAGCTACAGACTGATTTGAAAGTGATTGATTTTCCTAGTTAATATGGTTTCCATGTACCTGTACACATTAATAAAAATATATGCTTTTCCTCCTATTGATCTGTTTAGTGCTAACCTGTTTCAGTAGACTTAAAGACCAAAAAATGCAAAAGGCAAATGAGAAACTCCCATGGCCTATACACTTCCAAGTTTTGGCATTCACGAAGAAAGTCACTATAAACATTTATGTGAAGGCTTTGTGTAGACATGCTTTCAATTTATTGGTAAAACTATTACAGACTGGTTGCCTCATAGTATGATGATATTATGTTTCAATTTTTAAGGAATGTCCCTGCTGTCTTCCAAAGTGGCTATAGACTGTGTGTCGTCAGCAAAAATAAATTAGACTTCTTGTTCTCCAGGTCAGGGGCAGTATTTGATATCACCAGCGTTTTGGGTCATTGCCATTGTTGTAGGAGTAATAGCATCTCCTTGTACTTTTTATTTGTAATTTCCAATTTGTTACCACAGCTTTAGGACAAACACTCTGGCTCTGAGCTCTTAGGTAGACTGGGTTCTGTCACCCATCCCAACATGCCAATCAGTGAGGCAACGAGGAGGCCAAGAAAGGAAATTAAATCATGATAGCTACTTGGGAAGACAAGGAACCCCAAGTCCTTAGTCCTGTGTTTGGGTACTGATATGAGCTCCTAGATTACATTGAAAATGAGATCAGAAATATGCACAGTCAAGCAGTCTTGATTTAATGGTGGTCAGGTTAATCATTATCTCAGGATGGTGAGGCAAATATAAGCAAGTCACTGTTGGCCTGATGGTCAGTTCTGACTGACAGTAGGGTGATATTTCTCTATATCAAAGCCTTTGGTCCTGGAATCCAAGCTTAAGTGCTTACGAGGGGAACAACTCAGAGCACAAAGTGGAGGCAAAAGGTCACACTTTGTAATTGCCCCTTCATCCTTTACAGGCCCAAATGATGTCAGTAATTTTAGCCTTTAAATTCTTGTTATGTAATGACATCTGATGATAAACATGTCTTCACATGCTTATTTTTGCAGTTCTATATGGGGAAATAAATTTTACTGAACATTTTACAAGAAATGATAACAAGTCTCTACTCTGTTTCAGACTGTAAGAGCAATGAGATTAAGAAGGGGGAGAACAGGACAAGGGGGAAGAGGAGGAGAAACAGAAAAAGGGGGGAGGAGGTAGAACAAAGAAAAAGGACAAAGGAAAGGAAGAGAAAGGAGAAGAAGTTCGGGGGAGGGGAAGACGGCAGTATTGGAGAGAAAATAAGGAATAACAGGAAGAAAAACTAAGCAAAGAAAGAAGGTAGGGGAGGAAGAGAGTGCTTATTTAATGGATGTCAAGTTTTACCATCCAGATTTGATAAAAAAAGATGGTGTGCTATTCATGCAGGTGTGGAAAACCTTAGGAGGAGAGACTTTCTTCGTTGGAGATACGTTTTCATGTTAAAGGAGAGGCTGACCCCCTTTACCACGGAGGCAGAAACAGGCTGTAGATATCTTGCTCTATTGGACAAATGGAATTGATCAGTGGGGAAAAGATGGAATAGCAAAAAACTGGAATGGTACAACAGATTATCCACATGGAAAAATAAAATAAAATAAAATAAATTTACTACCTGATACTGGACACTGAAGTAAATTCCAGCCACCTCCAAGCTTCAAATATAAAATATAAAAAATAACAGAACTTATCTCTACAAACATGGCCTAGAAAAAGATTACTTAAGTAAGTTATAAAAGTGTAATCCATAGGGTGTGTGACTACAGACAAGTTATACTTCTTTCGTACAATTAGGGTTTCTGGGCTCCATCTCACACTATGGAAGTTAAACTACGTCTGAGTGGGTAATGAGGACTCCAGAGCATTTTCCTTTTCTGGAGACGTGTTCCCATTTCAGAGTCCAGAGCGCTAACCATTACACTGTCGTGTTCCCACTGCAAGGCAGGCTGAAACTGCACACCATGGAGACAACCTGTGGGTTGGAAACTTAAGGACACAAGTCTCAACTTCTCCCCAGAGAAACTTACTTCAATTCCAAATAGTGAGAACCAAACTTTTCTTTGGGTCCCAAGGAAAATTTATTTACACTAGGCAGATAAATGTTCTCCTTTTATCTCAGGAGGGGATAGAGTGAGCTATTCCTCTCCTCTAAAGCTGATTCTTATATTCACGTTTCTTTCCCTATAGAGCAGGACCCCATTCATACAGGAAGGCATCTGACTGCCACCCAGGTAGTGTACCTGGGGCCTGGGTGGACTGGCCTTGTTACTACTGCACATGAGCAACAGTTAATATGCACCTTACCCACAAAGCTCGTGCTACTTTCAGGGTAGTATAAATAATCATACCTGTCAAAATGTTATAACAGAGGTAATTACTAATTACCAACATTAAAATTGGCATTGTTTTATTAAAAAAGTGTAAATAAGTTGGCAAAAAATACTCCATTCTGGGTAAAATGTTAACAATTGAATGAAGAAAGGACAACTACATTTATCCAGGTAAGAGAAACTGCTACACAGTGAATATCCATAAAGCTAAAACCAAGGTTATATCAGTAACGCTCACTTATGGCTGCATGTTAGAATCATTTTGAAATATTTTGAAAATTATCATTACCCATGTCCCAGACTAGGCCTGTGAAATCAGAATATTAGGGATAAACTGACCTATGACACAAAAATTCCTGCATATATCCAACCTGAATGTAACATAATAATAGGCAACATATAAGACTAAGACTTCGGATAAATGATATTAATGTTAGGAAAGATAAATGCAAATTAAATAAAGTATAATTATATTCACTAGATGAATCTAATTAAGACTGACAATACCCAGCATTTAAGAATCAGTAGGAGATGGAAGCACTTACTCCAGTCAGAACGGCCAACATCACCAACACAAAGAAAAACAAACAACAGTGAGAATGTGAGGTAAAACAAACACTTGTATACTGTTGATGGGACTATGAGCAGTATAACCGCTGTGAAAATCAGTGTCATACTCTTCAAAAAACTACAAATAGGAATTTTATTTTACCCAGCTACAGTATTGATGAGTGTATTTCTGAGAGGGAATGATGTCATATTAGAGTGATATCCATATTTGTAGCAATGCAATTCACAACAGCTAAGCTCTAGAAACAGGCTGTATGCCCATCAACAGATGAATGGGTCGACAAAATGTGTAAACACAATGGCGTATGATTCATCCATAAAGAAGAATAAAATCACGTCCTTTGCAAGAAAATGGATGGATCTTGCCAACATAATTCTGAGAAATGACTCAGACAGAGAAATTTAAGTATCACGTGTGTCAGTCACTTTTATGTGAGTGTCTTACCACTTTCTCATCCATTACAGCAAAATGTCCTGAAAGTTAAAGGAGAGGTTTAGTTGGGTTTATACTTCAATTCATGGTCCATGGTTGACTAATTTCAAAGAAGGGGGGATGATGGCATAGCACCTCAGGACAGCAGAGGTAAAGCAGCTCACATCATGAAGGTCAGGATGCAGAGAATAAAAGAGGAGTTAGCAAGGAAGATACACTCTTCTAGGTCATGCCCACGGCAACCAGCCACTTCAAAGGAGACTGCACTTCCTAACAGCGGCTCAGCTGTACCACACCTGACATTCAGTCACATTGCCAAAGCCCTACGTATCAGTGCATGAGGCTCTTTGGAGACAGCTAGATATAAATCATAGCAAAAAGAAACTCTACATATGCATGAGTTAAAGAATAAAGTAAAGGTGGGATAGAAAGGAAAGAGGAAACAGACGGTTTGGAAGACAAGGAAAAGAGAGTAACAGAAAGGAAAAAAGGCGGAGGAACTGAAAATGACCAAGATATGATCTATACAGTTTCCGGTTTCAAAAAGCAAACACAAATTTATGAAAAACACACATATACTAATAAAAAGTAAACAAATTAATATTTATCAAAACCTTAAATTTTATCACTGTTTTGGACTGATGATTTAAGAAAGTATGCCAAAATGTAGAGTAGAGGCTTTTGTAACTGATCTTGACTGAACTAATATACCAGTTTAACTCAGTCCTTTCTGCTACCACAGTCTTTGAAAGGTTGGAGATAAACCTCAAGAACACAATGTAAAATATAAGAAGAATACCTAGAATTATTCTGCAGTTAAATACTTTATACATGTGTCTAAATTCTCATGGAGCTTTCAACAAAAGTAGAACTGGAGGCAAGAGTAGTGGCTTCTGTCAAGGAAGACAGCATGCAGAGTTAGTGTTGCCCCAACACATAGAATGACAAAAAACTTATATATTCATTAAAATCACACTGTGGTAGGTAACATCAATTATGACCCAGAAGCTACCAAAGGATTGGTAAAGCATACTTCCGTGTGCATCTGCATAGGTCATAGATGCAAAACTTTGGGTACTATGGCCCCTTGTCCCTTCCTCTCTGGAACTATTTCCCTGGTCTGCTTGCTTACTGCCATGGACTAAGCATCATTATCCCACCATGCCCTTCTGCAATGATCTTTCCGCCTTTGGAACCGCCTGACCATGGACTGTACCCCTTGAAAGTGTAAACAAAATTGTGTCTCAGTGATAAGGAAGTTAATTCATACACTTGAGATTAATTTCTTTCTCTCTTCCATTTCTACAGTTCTTTTTTCTTCTTTTGGGATTTGAGGATTGAATCCAGGGCCTTTTTAAGGAGCTACATCCCCAGTCCTTCTTTTTAATTTTTATGTTGAAATATAGTCTCTCTAAGTCACTAAGTTTCCTAGGCTAGGCTCAAATTTGTGATCCTCCTGCCTCTGCCTTTCAAGGTGCTAGAATTACACATATGCAACACCACGATCAGCTAAACCCTTCACTTTAATTATCTCTGGATTATCCAACCTCAATTTCCAGCTGTACAGATTAAAGGCGTATTTGCCATGTACACAAAGTATTTATTACACTATTGTAACAACAAGAAGCTGGAAGCAAAATTAATTTAATACATTATAACATTAAAAATAATCAGAACTATATGAAGTGCCAGGGAAAAATATCCAAAATAAATTGCTCATTGAAATCTAGATACATTCTGCAGGAAATTAGAATATGTTCCTAATGTTTTGTTTGGAGATTCTGGTGTTTAACTACAGATTGTGCAGTGGGGCTAGGTAGTGAGGGAGAAAGGGGCTGAAAAAAGTATGCATCAAACTATAAACAGAACTGGACATTGGTCTCAATTTTTTCTTGATGTATTTCATTATGTTAATATGTGATTGGTGGAAAAAATCATCAGTATTTGCTTTCAAATCATCAAAACTTCTGTATAGTGTAATTCTCCATTTGTCTTATTTTTGTTTTGTTTTTCTAATAATGCTTTACAAAACAGGCATTGTATCTGTGTCAAGCAAATAAAATATACTACAAATAAATGATATTTTCTTTCTCTGCCACCTTTACCCTTCGAGACTAATGCCTGAGCATATAAAGTTCTGCAGCAAAGTCTCAGACTTTGAGCAACCTGTCAGTCACTTAAATTGCTGATTAATTTTGGCTTTGCATCACTTATCACCTGGCATCAAGTACTTGATGAAATAATCAGTCATCTGTGCCTGCTTTGAGAAATTAGCACGCATGCTTTTTTGTCATAACATCAAAGTAAGTCTTTCATCCTTAAATACTGTCCTGTGCAGAATATGTCAACATTTCTCAACATTAACCGGGGATGGCTTCAAAGCAAGGACAATGATTCTCACAACTGCTTTATACACATTCCTCATACACTTTTCAGTATAAATTAACCAGAGTTAGAGCTACAGACTATGCTGATTATTTCTTCACAATTTTTATTGAAATCAGTACTAAAACTAAATGTTAAAAAAGGCTACCGGGCTGGAAGGGTGTGTCTCAGTGGTAAAGTATATGGTTAGCATCTCTGAGGCCCATGGTTCAGTCTCCAACACACACACACACACACACACACACACACACACACACAGCCAATAAGGAAGAGAGGTAGGTATGAAGTATAGAGTGAACTGCAGTTTGCAGAAAACTGTTATAGTTATTTTTTTTCTTGCTGGGACAAACTACTCGTGTTGCTTACTTTTTCTCAACACTGAAACAAAATATCCAATCCCCAAAATTATGGAAGCAAAGGTTTATTTAGCTCAGTTTGTGGAGGTTTCAGTCTGCAATCAGCTGGCTCAAAGGCCAGGTGGTGGTGAAAGGCAACACCTCAAGGCTGCAGAAGACAGCAAAAGCAACAAGAGTAAAAGCAGAGTGAGCAAGCCCCTTTTCCTCCCTCATATTGTGTGTCAGCTATCCGTTCATGCCATCTCCTTGCCTTCCTGTCCCACAAGCTCAGGAAGTTTACAAAGTAAGGACCAAGACCCGTAGCTGACTTACACTTCTAAACTTCTCAAGTTGGCACAATGTATCAACAATTACAATCCACCTTTACCAACTTGGCAACCAGATACATTTCTTTAAATCAGTTTCCAGATACAAAGACATGTTTATTCATATCATTACACAATTTGAACATTATAACACAGATTTAACCATCCTCAAGAACCAGTATTAAGTCTATCAATGTTATATTGCATTAGAAACATATTCTGTCCCTAACTCCCCCTCAAAGACTCATGCACATCCCTTTATGCAAAAGGCATTTAGTCCATCTGCAAGAATTGCCAAAGTCCTCACAGTTCAGCATGGCTGAAAAGTCCCTATCCCTAGTCTCCTTTGGCAAACTTAGTTGCAAGCCCTTGTACAAATGAAAACAATGTTAAACACTTCCAACGTACAATGGCACAAGATAAACATTTTAATTCCAAAAGTTACAAATAGGGAAATGCAAAGGATTGTGACCAAAGCAAGTGCAAAATTCAGCAGGGCAAACATTAAGTCCTATAGTTCCATGTCCAGCACCTGAGGCAATCTTCAGTACATTGTGAGCTCCAAAGAACTTGTGTGGTTCCACCTCTACGGCACTTCTGGTGATTGTAGCTCCCATGGCTTCTCTCTTAGGCCTACTCTGCTCCCTCCTTACAGGTTTCCTCTGATCATCTACATTCCTAGCTTTTCCAAAATTCTGGTGTTTCTACTGAACCTCTGGCTTCACATTCACAACTTCAGACACTACCCTCTCAGGGTCACACTGCCTGGCCTCTCAGGCCTTCTGAAATCAGGGTAGAAGCCACTTTAACCCCACAACTCTTGCATTCTGTATGCACCTAAATCCAGTGCCACATGTATGATGCCTAGGTCTCCCGCCAGCTGGAGCAGTAGCCGGGCTTCCCTCTCTCTTGGCTATAGGGGTTGAGTGCCAGGGTCACCGAGCACTCTGAATCCAATTCTGAGGAACAAATTCTCTATGCCACTGCCATTCTGGAACATGGTGCTCCACAGCTTTCTCCTCAAAGCAAGTCTTTCATTTTTTCATGTTGGAGGCTGCAATGAGTGCAGACTTGCTGCTTCTAGTGATGTCCTCAGGCCAGCTTTTTTATTTTCTTGTTCCTCTTCAGCAATCAAGATCTCTGGCTCTTTGCCATCCACAGCTTTACTAGAGCTTCCCTTCTGGCTAAACTCACAATGTTTAAATCATTCTGCCGTGTTCTTTGCTCCTTTTTTCTCAATATAAATCTGTCTAAAAGCCCCCAACAATAGCCATGCCACCACTTCAACACTGGACTGCCTTGAAATTTCTTTTGCCAGGTTAATTTAGTCCACCACCCTTAATCTGTCTCAGGCAATGTCTCTGGACACAAGCACATTACAGACAAACTTTCTGCCAAGCCATAGCACGCATTGCCTGAGGTACAAAAGTCAGGTCAGTCCTTCTTCCCAGCAGCAATCCCCTGAATCTGGTCTTTACCAGCAGTATTTCTAACAGCTTTCTGGTCTTCTGAGCTCTGAGCAGAATCTCTGATACAGAGCAGCCTAAGGCATTTCAGCACTATTCTTTCAGGCAGCAGCTCCAAACCTTTTCAACTACTTCCCACAAGCCATTCCCAAAGGCGTGTGAACCACATAGTCAGGTGCAGTCATAGCAGTGACCCCCGACTTGTCTGGTACCAAATTCTGAGTTGGTTACTTTTTTCTCATTGCTAGGACAAAATACCCTACGCTGAAAATTAAGGGAGAAAAGGTTTCTTTAGCTCACAGTTTGTGGAGGTTTCAGTCTGCAGTCAGGTGCCTCCAAGACCAGGTGGCATGATAACGAGCAACAATTTAAGGCAACAGAAGAGAGCAAAAGCTACAAGAGCAAAAAGGAAGTAAGCAAGCCTTTTCCCTCCCTTATATTGTATGCTGGCTGCCATTTCCTTGCCCTCCTGTTCCACAAGCTCGGGATGTTTACAAAGTAAGGACCATGACCCCCTGATGAGTTAAACTTTTAAACTTCTCCAATTGACACAATGTATCAATTATTACACTACCCAACACCCAAAATTAAAAGGGGAAAGTTTTTTAACTCAAAGTTTATAAAGGTTTTAGGCCACAGTTGGCTGGTTCCAAGGCAGGGTGGTGTGTCAAAGGAACATAGAAGAGAAACAGCTCACAGCAGAGCAGGGAGGAGGAAGCACGCAGCACGCAGCTAGCAGAAGTGGCAGCATCCAACCTCTCTTTCTGTTCTATTCCATCAAGCTACAAGCCTTTTGGTTCGTGCCTCCTGCATTCAGGCTGGGGCTTCCATTATTGACACTCACTATGCCAAATTAATTTAGTTATCACACACCCTTGATCTCAGGATCACACACTCTAATCCTGCATCATGCAGCCATGATCCAGACACCTTGCAAAAAGCTCCACATAGGAGTGCATGACGCTTTGGGGGAGAGGGTCTAGATAAAAGCTGTAACAAAAATTTCAGTATTTATTCATTAATATTTATGGATATCACTATGTATGTAAAACTTTATCTTAAACATCACAAAGAAACCAAATGACAGAAATATACAGAATTGACAATCACAAATTGTAGTCAATCCATGTCAAACATCAAGATATTATCACTAAAAAAGACATGTTCTTAACCTATAACTAGTAGGATCCCAGATTTGAAATGTTTTTCAATTATTTCAAGAATGATTCTGTCAATACAAATTGCTTTTGTATTCATCTGTATTTTTTATAAAACTAAGGGAAAAATCTAGTCCTCTGTTTCATTATCTTCATAATAAATATCTTCTTATGACTGATTTATTTCACTTAAGCATGTAATCTCAGCATGCAGTCAGTTATCTAAAATATCTCAAGTTTATTCTTTTTTATGGCTAAGTAGTACTCTGTTATATAAAAAAATTCTTTACCCATTTCTCAGTTGAGCTGTTTGGGCATTTGGGCTGTGTCCAAGATTTAGCTATTACTACATCAGACACACCTTGTAAATATTGTATTCTTTTTCTGGTGTGAGAAATCAAAAGTATAAATAAAGACCAAAATGTATAATACATATTGTGAAACTGGAAGAAAATTTTCAGATGGGAAGGGGAACTAGATAGAGGAGAGGGGAAAAGGAAGGAAGGTGAAAATGATAAAAATAGGAAAATTGGAAATAAAGTTTTGTAAATAACGGGGTGAAAGGAGTTAAAGGAGGGGAAGGGAATGGGAAAATAGAAGAATCAAGATACATCATGTGCAGGTACAGATTCACTATGATGAATGTGATCAGTATGTATATCTAAAGTGCACCAATAAACTTAATTAGTTTAAAATATTTTAATAGATATAGATGATTGTATATGCATGTGAAATTAAATTTAAACAAGAATTTTTATTAGTAATTTTTTGAAACGAGATTAATATACTACTGTAGAGTAAAAGGAAATAGAACACTAGAAAAAAATCACTATTCTCATGAATGTAAAATAGTAAATCACTTCCAAGAGTGAGAAAGAGCCATATTAGAGTTTCTAATTTTTGCTGTTTTATAATGCAGATAAACAGATAAATGTTGGGCAAGAATGAATATAATGAGTAAAAAATGCCAGTAAAGCATTCTGGACATGGTACATAGGGTTGGAATTCCAGTACTTGAAAGCTGAGGTAGGAAAGTCACAAATTCAAGTCCTTCCTTGGAAAGTTAGAAAGACATTTTCCAAAGATAGATAGACAGATAGATAGATAATACAGATAGGTAGGTAGGTAGAGAGAGAGAGAGAGAGAGAGGGAGAGATAGGGATACCTAGACAAAATAATATATATTTTTTCTGAAAATATATATATACACATCTGTAGATATATAGAGAGAAATATATATAGATATAGTATGCATATAGATATATAGATACATATAGATATAGATATGGGTATATAATTCAATCAAAAGGCCCTGCATTCAAACCTGAGTAACACAAAAACAATAAAATGTCAACAAAGAGGAATGGTGTATAACAGAGTGAAGGCTTTCAGTTTTTGTACATTTAGTGTGATTTTAGCTGTTGATTTGTCATAGATTACTTTTATCAGATTGAGATAAAGAACACATATTCCAATTTTTGTAGGGTTGTTTTTTCATGAATAGGTGTTGGACTTTGTGAAATGATTTTCATGCATCTATTGAGATGATCCTGTGATTTTTGTCTTTCGTTCTGTTAATATGGTGTATTACACTTGGTGATTTGCATATGTTGTACTATCCCTGCATCACTGGGATGTATCCTACTTGGTCATGGTGTATGATGATTTGCAGTATTCTATTTGCCAGTATCTTATTGAGGGTTTTTGCATTTGTTTTCATTAGGGAGATTGGACTGCAGTTTTCTTTTTGGACTGGGTTGTTCACTGGTTTTGGAATGAGGGTAATACTTGCTTCCAGGAATGATTTTGTATGTGCTGCTTTCCTTTCAATTTCATTAAAGAGTTTCAGAAATAGTGGCATAAGCTCCTTAAATTTCTTGTAGAATTCAACAGTGGATCTGGCAGAAACTTGCTTTTCTTTATTGGTAAGGTTTTTATTACATTTTCAATTTCATTAGCCGATATCACCTTATGTAGAATTTTTATATCTTTTGATCTAATTTTGGCAATTCAGTTGTTTCTAGGAATCTGTCCATTTCTTCTGTTTTCCATCTTAGTAGATACAGGTTCATACAGTAGGTGTTGATGATTGTCTGGATTTCTGTAGGATCCGCTGTGATTTCCTCCTTGTCATTCCTAACTGCTTATATTTGTGTTTTTCTTTTCTTCTTTTTGATGAGGTTGATTAATGGTTTATCAAATTTATTTATCTTTTCAAAGAACCAGCTTTTTGACTCATTCTTTTCATTGTTTTCCTAGTCTCAACTGCATTAATTTCTGCTCTGATATTTACAGTTTCCTCTCTCACATGAGCTTTGGGTTTGATTTGTTCTTATTTTTCTAGAAGTTTGAGGTTCATTAGGTTGTTTATTTGAGCTTATTCTGTATTCCTGATATGGAATTCATCACTATAAATTTCCCTCATAGGACTGCTTTTACTATGTCCCATAAGTGCTGGTATGTTGAACTGGCATTATTGTTTAATTGTGGATACTGTTTAATTTTGTCTAATTTCTTGTGTGACCCCTTGATTGTTCAGAAGGATATTGTTTAATTTCCATATGTTCATGTAATTTTTGTGATTTCTTTTGTCATTGATTTCCAGTTTCATTGCACTGTGGTCAGACAGTATGCATGGAATGATTTCAATTCCTTTACATATACTTAAGCGTGATGTGTGGGCTAATATGTAGTCTAATTTGGAGAACATACCATGTGCAGCTCAAAAGAATGTGTATTCTGATATTTTTGGTGGAACACTCTGTAGACATCTTCCTAGTCCATTTGTCCACAGGCTCGGTTTAGTTCTGATATTTCTTTGTTGATTTTTTGTTTAGTTTATCTACAATCTTTGAATGTGGGGTGTTAGAGTCTCCCACTACAATTGTGTTAGTGCTTATTTGGTTTTTCATGTCTGTTAATAATTGTTTTATGTAGTTAGCTTCACTGGTATTTAGTTCATATATAGTTATGACTGTTATCTCTTCTTCTTGAAGTTTTCCCTTATCTAGTACATAGTGAATTTACCTCTTTTAATCAGTTCTGTCTTAAAGTTTACATGGTCTGCAAATACAATAGCTACCCCTGCTTTTTTCTGAGATCCTGTAGCATGAAGAATTGTTTTCAATCCTTTGACTGTTAGTCTGTGAATTTCTTTTTGGGTTAAATGTGTTTCTTGAATGCAGCACATTGTTGATCCATTCTGTCAGTCTGTTTCTTTTGATTAGTGAATTGAAACCATTTACAATGATGGTTATAACTAGTATGTATTGGCTTATCTTTTTCATGTTATTTTCCTGTTGTTGGTTCATGACTTTCTCCTCTGTTTAATTACTTTCCCTACCTGGTGACTTCTTCCTATTGCATCCTTGTGTTTATGGTCTTTGTAATCTCTTCCTAAAATATGCCTCAGAGCATTCTGGAGAGATAGTTTGGTGGTCATGAATTTCTTCAGTTGTTCCTTGTCATGAAAGTATCTTACTTCTACACTAATTTCAAAAGACAGTTTTGTAGAATGCATCAATCTCTGTTCAAGATTGTTTTCTCTCAGGGCTTAAAATATCCCAGTCCAACTTTTCCTTGATTTGGGAGTTTGTGTTGAGAAATCTGCTGTCATTCTGATGGGTTTTCTTTTATAGGCGATTTATTTTTTTTTTCCAGCTGCTTTTAATATTTTGTTCTTGTGTTGAATTTCTTGAATCCTGATTATTACGTCTTGGTGTAGATTTATTTTGGTTATGGCTATTTGGAGTTCCATATGCTTCACTTATTTGTATGTCAAATTCTTTTTCCATGTCAGGGAAGTTTTCTGCCCTTTCTGTGAAGAGGTTTTTCATGACTTTTGTGCTATCTCTAGTTTTCTCACTGACACCAATCCATCTTATATTGTCCTTCTTTGCTTAATCTTGTAGCTGTTGGATGAATATTTCATTGTCTCTTGCTATTTTTAAGCTATGTGTTCCTGGTTGCTAGTTACAATCCTGTCTTCTCAGTCTGATATTCTATCCTCACCTTCATTCAATCTGTTGCACACACTTTCAGAGTTTTTAATCTCCTGGATTTCTACTTGGATCTGTTTAATGGATTCCATTTCCTTCCTATGTTGGGCAGTCATGGGTTCCATCATTTTCCCTAGCTTCTCTGTTTTTTAATGTGTCTGCTTTAATGTTTTGCATTTTGATCATCGTTTCCTTTTGCCCCTTAAAGATTATTTTTTCTATGGCATCTCCAATTTGTTGTTTTTTTGGTTTTTTTTACTTCTGCTGCTATCATTTCAGGAAGTTCCAATAGTTGGTTTCTGCTTTCCTCTATTTCTTTGTGCTCTAGATCTGTTCTGGGTAGTCTGGACACTTGGAGTTGTATTTTACTTCTTTGTCTTGTTATTTTCTAATTTATATTTTTTATTTCATTTTGTTTTCTGTGTTGATGCTTATAGCTTTCTTATGTTAAATTGCTTTGTCCCTGGTGTCAAGACTTCCTTAGAAAATGTCTGTTCCTCAGGATGTCTTCCTAGATGCAGGTGTTCCTTGGTCTTTATGCCCATCCCAAGAACCTACCTTCCCAATATAATAAGAATGAGAAGTTTCTATCTACTGGACTCAGGGCCCATTCTTTTGATATTGGACTATGAAGACAGTTACGATCCCTTACAATTGCAGTGTTGTCGCACAGGAGAGAAAAACTTACATAACAGGTATAACAGGTATGACATCCTGGTTAAAGTAGTACAGTTAGTGTTAAAAATAGACTAGTACAACCTGGATACTGACAAACTGTGGTAACTATTAGCCTGATAACTTTAGCCATAGAAGCAACTTCTACAAGGATGTAATACAATCCAACTTATACCAGGAATACTTACTCAATGACTTTCCACTTATTAGAGTGATTTTACCCTGTTGTGTCAGGGGAGAGGTGTTAAGAGGAATGGGGCATAGGATGAAGAAATGAATGATGTTAAATATAGTAGCATCAAAGTTGGAGGGCAAAGGGTGTTTATCCATGTTTTGGGTAATTTATCCACGTTTTAAGACAAGAGTGAAGGGTTGGAAGAGAAAACCTAGGACAATTGAAGTGACCAGAAAGGGAAGACACAATGTTTACTCACATGAAAGTGTCATAAAATCAAGTGTGATAATTGATGAAAAAGAGAAAGGATGAGTACAATAAAACAAAAAAAGGTTAGAGATCTAAAAGGAAAGAAAGATAAAACAAAAAAGAGGAGAGAAAAATACAGGAAATAAAAATAACCACACACAGGAAAAAAACAGAGACATAGAAAGAGAAATAAAACAGTACAAAAGAGAACAGAGAGAGAAAAACAAACACTAAGCTGAATGCAAAGGAAAAAAGCAGAGAAAAATAAAATTAGTGAAAGTCTTCAAGTGTCTACAGTTCTGTAGTAGGTCCAAGTAGGACCCCAGAAATATGTACTCTAGTTAGGTTGGCAGTTGGAGCTGTGCGGGTTTTGGTCTGATCTTTGCCTCTGGATTTGAGGGATGGTATTCGTTTTCTGTGGCCGGAGTTCTCCCCAGACATTTGGAAAAGAATAAAGAAAAAGGGGAGGGGTTGGCCTTACTCCCCCACTTCTCTTCCACCTCTTTGTCCCTGAGCACAACACTGCTTCTCCTAACTTCCCATTTTCTGGCTCATATTGTTTCCATTGCTCCACACTTTTCCACTCTGATCATCCCACCTGCCCATCATTTGTACCCTAGCTATGACCCTACTGTGCAGCTGGCATTCCCACCAGTTTCTGGGGGCTCTACCAATGGAGGGAGGGAGGAGCTCATCACTGGAATTCTACCTGCCAGTCACTGGGCACCACCAATGTAGTTTTAAACTTCTAATATAATTTATTCTCTTACCAGTGGAATATCCACAAATTTGCTCTGTAATTTCCAAATATTTCAGTTTCCTCTGTATGTCTTAATACAATTGATGTATAATTTGATTTCATTATGTTCATTCTAAGTTGAATCTTTTCAAATAGATTAAACTGTATTTAAAGACCCATCATATGGCCTCCTTTGTTTTTTAATACCAGGAATCAAACTTAGGACCTTGCTCTTGCCAGGCACTTTTGCCACTGAACTATATCCCCGGCGTGGCCTCCTTGTTTTTATAAACAAACTGTATGCCTTATCAAATCTTATCATTTGGAAGATTTGGAAGAGGAAAGTGAGGCAGAGTGAAAATACCACATTGTTTTATTTGGATGCAACTGTCACTCACTGAGCTAAAAAAATAATAAAAAGGAAAGCAGATGTGTGAAATATGAGTGTTAGATAATCCATGGGACATACACAGGTACATACTGTGGAAGAGAAGAACATAAGCAGAGATCTCATGTGCTGTGACATGCTGAGTTTTATTCAAATGAGAAACCTATGTGTAGAGATCTAGTGACAGTTTGTGAGACAGTTATTCACTCAGTGGGAGATTTTGGACAGGAATATTGTGAAAAGTCAAGCAGATCCAAATGAGACTACACACAAATAAAGAAAAGAAAGAATAAGAGGACACAGGTGTTTCTTCAGTTCAGCTTTAAACCGTTATTTTTATAATTTAGGCATGATATTGAATCTTTGCAATAATTCTCCTGATCTTTGCTAGTATTGTATGTACTAGTTAACAAATAAGGAGAAAGAGTGGGTGAAATAGACTCTAACAAATTTATTACAAGAACAGTATCTGACTTTTACAACGTGTGCACACTTACACATAATGTAAGCAGGGAAAACAACAAACCTGTTTCAGCTGGAAAACAGGAAGAGATATTACAAAGCAAGGCTGCTCTGTTGGAGAAGGTTTTTCTTTTCAGAGAAAGTTTGAACTCAGTGAACAAGGAGGATATGGGATTCAGGGAGAGAAACTATGCTGAATTTTTCTCAACTAATATCCATCAGACTAGGAAAATAGTATTTCTGAACCTTGAGATAAATTAGAAAATCCTGGAGAAGTGGCGAGAATAACTCCATTGAGAAATCTATTCTCAGTGGACTAGAATAATGCTTCACATGCACTGGTACAAAAGAGACTTCATGTGATTACAAATGCATTGGAATGTTAACTACATCTCCAAAGCTAAACCTTTTTCAAGATTTTTTTTCTTTCAATAAACCAATAGACATCAGCAATACTCTTTATAATAAAAAATAAGATTTTTTTTCCCATCAATGGATGGAGTTAAAGAGTATTTACTTAAAAGAAAACTACTGACCCGGGATGTACTCCACCACCATGCATTTTGCCAACTACTCCTACTTTTATACTTTCCTGCCTGTAATAGCTGAGGTTAGGCCCTGCACATTTCTGTGGGAAATTTCAGTTTCTTTGATCTCAAATTTGTAGGAATGCTTTCCTGCCTCTGAGAAAGAAAAGGAAATTTAAGAGGTTTGGTTACTGTATTTCAAATTTCTCCATTTTATGATTCTCTGATTGGATGATGGAAAAAAGATAGCTTCTTAAAGAATATTTTGAACTCTTCAAAAATAAATGTGTCTCAGTGAAAGATGTTTCTTGGTCTCTGAACAACACTTTTCTCCATAATCACCATGAACC
Organism: Dinomys branickii; assembly: GCA_004027595.1. Lineage (NCBI taxonomy): Eukaryota > Metazoa > Chordata > Mammalia > Rodentia > Dinomyidae > Dinomys > Dinomys branickii. Next base: position 44,961 of record PVLD010009079.1, on the reverse strand, counting down.
TATTTGAGAGCCTGTATTTTGCCAAGTTCACAAAGTCTGTGATAGAGCTGGAGATAAAATTCTGACTCAAAGAAATAAATTTTCAACTAGAATTTCAAGTATCTGAACTACCATAGGATTTGGAATTAGAAATAATTCTGATATTTTACATATTTCCAAAGATATTATACATTTTACATCTTTTCCTACTTTATAATTTTAATAATTAATTATAGTAAGATCTTTCTCAGGAATTCTACCTTCTCTGCTACCTTCTTGCAAGTCCCACATATACTAGACTACAGAAGCCTTCAAAGACACTGGCACAAACATGTTATGAAATTCAGATTAGTTTATGTTTAAACAGATTCAAATACACATACTGAATGTATTCCTGTTCAAGACAAAGTCACTTTTTTATCATGTCAGTATGTATTTCTTTTTGTGGTGACATCAATGCAAATTCTTGGTCAATGACAATGATACCTAAATAATACTATAATTACATGGAGAGCTAACTTTAAGTAAATTCATGAAGTTATTTTAATTTATGAAATTCCTTAATTCCATATAATCTTTACAAATTTACCTTGAGGGTTGCAATATACACCTCTAATTCCATTAAAACTTACTCATTCTGGGCACCTTGAACTTCCAGCCTAGCAGAAAAGACAACTGTTAAGTAAAAAATGACTTCATGTTTGAGTAAACATAAGCATGGATACTACTTGTTTTATATAATCTGGGTGACTCATCCCAAGGCGTAGTATTAGGTGGTTTGTGTCTTGATGTCCCCATAAAGCCTGATGCAGTCATGAGGGGACAGGGTTTTCAGAGGTGACTGATTCATGCTGCAGTGCTGGGATGAAGGGTATGAGTGCTACACCTACTCAAGGGCTGGTAGTCTGCATACAATAAAAAGGGCAGAAAGAGTCTTGTCTCTTGCTTGTTGCCTTTGCTGTCTTCTGTTCCTATGGATGGTTGCCCCTCTGCCATGTGTCACTGTGCCTTGGAAGCAGCTGATTATGGACTGAAACCTCTACAAACTGTAAGCTAAATAAACCTTCCCTCCCTTAGCTTGTGGTTGTTGAGTACTTTGTCTTATCAGTCAGAAAAGCAACGAACACAGGTAGGTACAAAACCTGTTGCTGCTTTAGGAGGCAGAGAGAAATGATAAATGATTTGAAATCTAACAGACTGGAGTGAAAAAAAACCCAAAGAATGAATCACTATCTAGAAATAGTATCAGTCATTGTCCCATTGCTGGGATGAAATACCAGAGGATTCAGTCATGATTGTCTGACTCCAAGGCAAAAATAGCTTTGCAGAAAGGCACAGTGGAGGAAGGGCAGTCAATTCGTGGTAGCTAGGGAACAGACAGAAAAGGGAGGTGCCAGAGGCAAAAATATATCCTTCCAAGTCCCAGCCACAGAGACCCACATGTTCCTATCAGGCCCCACCTCCTAACAGCATATTCTCCTGTGAAGTCATCAATGAATTAAGCCATTGATAAATACGACTTGCAAATAATCCCACAAAAGACCCAGCTGTAAACATATGAGACTTTGGAGGAACATTTTCAGTCTAAAATATAACAAAGAATATGCCTTAGAAAGCATCAAAGCTCAACAAAGCTTGGTGAATTTCAAATAGTCAATGAAATGTTGAAGCAATGTTTTATTGAAAAATAATAGGAAGAAAAACAGTTCTTTAATAAATATGGTCAAATTGTCATATAGTAATAAATATGTAGGCCACCACAACTATTAAATAATTTTATGAACTCTGCACAAAGCAAATTATCTTTATCTTGTTCATTTGATCTTTATCTCCAGCCTAACTATAATGTCCTGAACTACACCCATTGGGTTTTACCATTCTACATTTTCACTTTGTTTGATGACAGAATGAATGTTACATTTTTCTCCCTTCTGTCTTGCACCATGATCGTATTCATAGGAAGAATGATAAGACCTCAAAGTCCAGAAGAAATACCTCAAAGACAAGAAAAAGTATTCTTTTTCTGAGCGTGTTAGCTTGGTCTAAGTCCCTTTAAGTGCTTGAAAAACAACAACAAAAAACAAGACATTATTTATAAAACCCTGGTCAATAAATTTTTCTCTCTCTCTAAGCCTTTATACCTTACTGTAAAAATGTGTTCCTTAAGTACTTTTGATAAGAGAAATCAAAAGCTTGCTATTGTGCTAAAAATGTTATTTCCTTGCATTACCAACAGAAATGGTACTAAAATAGGAAAATAGCACAATTCAGAATTGTCCTTACTTTTTATTCTCTTGTAATTCAGAAGACTGTTATTCAAAATGTTTTTCTCCTAATGAATGAAATTATCTTGACTTATATAAACTCAGTAAGAGTCTGTGGAGCATTTAAATAAATTAAGCTTCTCAGTGTCAGAAACATCAATAATACGGTGATTGAATTCATTCACTTTCAATTTGTGTTCTACAAGAGATCTCTGTGAAAGATGGAACTATTTTCAGCTTAGCTTTTATGACAGTTTTTCTCCTAAAGAAAAGAAAAACAATAAAAACAACCTTATCCTTTCTCCGTAATGGTGAGTGATCATATCCTTGACCCACACACATCCCTTGCAGGTGCACTGCAAATATTCTATTGTAAGCATAGCTATTTTATTAAATATACACAAATAGATCTGAAAGGCTAACTCATGGTTACCTGACAATAACACTGAAGTTAGGTATGCTGACATCATTGCTAGTCTCTAAAATGATAGCTTATGTTCCCTAAAATTCTTGATGTGAGCAAATGTCAGCTTCATGCTGAAAAGTTCTAAATGAAAATAGCCACTTTTGACAAACCATTTCAATTCGTGCCATCTGACTATTTAAAAATTAGTGTTTAGATGACTTCCAGAATTCTAATGAAACCCTATTTTCATTTTATAAAATTGTAATTGCTAATGCATCTTAATGATATAAATCATTGGGCTTCATTGTGTCATTTCTATACACACACGTATCATGTTTGTGTCAACCCTGCCTTTTATTCCCCTCTTGCTCCCCCAAATCACCTTTCCTACTTCCTTTTCTCCTCTGCTTCCCCTTCCCTAAGGATCACTCTTCTGCTGTAAGGCCATTCTGTAGTTTCCACAGCTGAGAGGATACCTGTGATACTTGTCTTTCTGTGTTGCCCTTATTTGGCTTAATATGATATCCTCCAGTTCCATTCATTTTCCTGCAAATTATGAAATTTTATTCTCTGTTATGGCTTAACGATACTCCATAATTTACAGATATCTTGTTTTCTGTTTTTCTAAGCATAATTCAATATCACTACCTCTCCAAAGGTAGGTTATATGGTGAATTAAAAATGCACAATGCTACATCAACTCCTGAGTCCAGAGTCATTCTTCAAAATGGCATTGGTAGAGGAGTTGGAGAAATGGATACTTGAAAGAAGACTGAATTAAAATGGAGCTGATGATTCTACAGCTTCACCCACTATGGAAATTTGCCACAGTTCTAGCCTAGTGGGAAGAGGATACAGTTGAAGACCAGAAAAAGTAGAACCAAAAACACCTACCCTCCAGGAACAACTTGTGTGAAGTATTCACTTTCACTCTTACACTTTGTTCTGTTATTTAATCATTCTGTTCAATGATGTCATCGTATTTGAGCATGGTATTTATTCATTCCTCAGTACAAAACTTCCCTAACTGGATTCCCTGTTTAAATCATTCCCGATACCTCTAGGGGCACCTGTAAACAGCTGATGTTATGACTTGTGTCTACATGTCCCCCCAAAGCCTCGCACAGTCATAGGTGGGGTTTCTTCAGAGGCGGCTGGATTTCGCGTGTGTGACGCGGGAACTGATTCACAGTGCAAGGACAGGCTCAACCCTAGAATTAAGGGTGTGAATGCTATCCTCCCTTAGTAGTCTGGAAAAGATAAAAGGTGCAGAAAGACACTGTTGAGGTCCCTTGTTTGTTTTGCAAACTTCCTGCCATGAGCTGTTTCTCCCCTGCCACCCTGCCCTGGAGCCAGCCAAGTACGGACTGAAACCTCTTTAAACTACGAACCTTCCTCCCTTTAACGTTGGCTATTGGGTATTTGTCTCAGCAATGAGAGAAAAGTAACTAAGACAACTTCCAAACCTAAATTCTTCAGTCATTGCTTTGTCTAGCCCTTTCCCTTGCTTGAGAACAGCTGACTCCAGCTCCAAGATCTCATGCTTCCAATGTTCATTTTCCCTAAGGGCACTGGCATCCCCCACCTCATATGAAGACTGAGGTTCCAACTGCTTGTTTGCAAACCACAAAATTACAGTTCAGGGTCCATTTCCCCCTAAGACTAAAATGCCACCTAGCGAAACTGCACCTCTATAACTTATATTTGAGAGAAACTATATTTGTCTAGTCTTGGGTTTCCAATGAGTTTAACCACAGACACTTGTTAGAGTGCAGGGCAATCATGCTAAAACAAACTGGGAGTGCAGATACTTCCTGAAGAAGCTGAATGTCTTAGTTACTTTTTTCTTGTTGCTGAGGCAAAATACCCAACACTCAAAATGAAGAAAGGAAAAGTTTATTTAGCTTACAGTTTGTGGAGGTTTCAGTCCATACTTGGCTGCTTCAGAGGCAGAGTGGCACATGGCAGAGGGCAAACTTCATGGCAGCAGAGCACAGCAAAGACAACCAGAGCAAAAGGGAGGAACTGCTGCAAGCAGCCTCTCTCCTTCCCTTACATTGTAAACAGGCTACCCCCTCCCAGGGGGCGTGTAGCTCTCACACAGTCTCCATGCCCTCCTCTTCCACAGGCTCAGGATATATAGAAAGTAAGCACCCTGGCTTCCTGCTGAATCACTCAGCCAAACCTCTAGACTCCCCAAGTTGACACAATGTGTCAACCATAACACTGAAGAAGAGGAAGAGACATCAAAGCCCTTGTGCTGGTTTATCCTACAGAGGCCAACTAAAGATAAAAGGGACGAGGTGGAGGTAACAGAAAGGACAGCGCCTGTCACACTGGCTCTTGGGTTTGACATAGCATCAGCACCAAAACAGATGGAACAGATACACATGTTAATAATATCAAGAAAAAAAGCAAACTAAATGCTTCATGCCAAAGAAAATTCCTAGATAGGATGGGGTTGACACACTTTTAAGTATAGTTGTCACTCAACATGCTAATTACTCAAGCACTACCTCACTTTCATCACCGTATAGACCCCTCATTTCCATCTCTGAAAAGGTGAATTTCCTAAAATTCAACAGATAATAGGAGCCTCCTACTTGGACATTTTTAAAATCAACCTGCTAGCAGCCTTTCGCTCCTCTGGTATGAAACAATTATTTCTAATTCTCTTCTCTCGTCTATATTCCAACCTTGAATATTCCTCCAAGAGAAAGTTCTTCCAGGATGAACATCACAAAATCTTGTCCTTGAACTAGGGGAAAAGTTGAAATCAGAAGTCTGTGTCTTGTGTAGGAATTTAGAATCACTTTATTGATTCCTGTTTCAGGACCATTTCAGTGGTGTCTTGAGTTCATGTAGGGCGAGTAAAGAAATACATTACAGTTTTTCTAACCACCAGATACCAAAAGCAAACACTGTACACAAGACAGTCAGGGGAAGGCCTCCAGTTGCAGCATTAGAATATTACCTTTTCCTATTGCCTCCCTCCTGCTGAACAAAGCAAGGACTGCTGTTATGTCTGCTTGTTATCTTCCTCCTCATATTTATGACCCGGATCCCCCAAGGCAGAGGGAGTGAGATAAAACTGATCTTCTATCCAAACATGAGTTGTTGTGATATGCTCCTTTTTTTAAATTTCCAAGGCCACATATGCTCAGTTTTAACATGGCTGACAGGGCTGAAAGCAGCAATCAAGTGGGCCTGCTCTTGTACCCTTCTTCAGCCAGTCCCACTGCCTGTAATCTCTTAATTGGCGATGTTCTGCTTTGCCTCAGATCTCCCTAAACGGAGATTTTCCTGACTGAGCTTTGGTGAGAATCCATACTTTGCTCATGCTCTTGACTTACATCTCCTAAGGCTTTTGAACCAGTTCTCCAAGTGAATCAAGGTCCCTCAAAAAGTCAGTAAAAATCCAACACCAGAAACAAAGCTTTCATTTTCCCTTGAGGAGCGTCTGTTTCCATAACTCTTTTTACTTGCTCTCACTCCCTACTCCCCTTATCCGGCCAACATTTCCTATTGCCTAAAATTTGTATTTGTTGTCCTGCCATCACCATTACCACCAGCACTCTCACAGTATTTTGAATACATACAGTTTAAATCCATACCAACCCCATTCTTTACTGGAACACATGAATTATCCAGTGGTAACTCTATGAATGACCATCTGGTGTATTAAAACGGCAATTCTATTCAATTTTTCATAAGTATGTAGTGAATGCTCTGTGTCTTAAACATTATGCTAAAAAAGCACTAAATACTAAAAATATAATTGTATTCAATTATGCAAAATGATCTTCCTTTCACGTGAGTATTATGGAGTGACAGATTTAACTGTGTATTAATAATATTTAATATAACATTTATAATAGCTAAAATGTGTAAGTCTTTCACTTGCTTTGGACAGTCATACAGTGTTTTCCTTAATTTAATGTGAGTTAATAATGTAACATACTGTACCAATTTATGTATTAGTAACAGTTAACATTTCTCAAATGTTTTTCTATCCTAAAAGATTTTATCTTTTAATTGTACATGAAATATATACATCATATTAAGTCTTAGATAAGCTAACCTAATCCATAAAATATACTGATAAGGATTTCTTCTATATAAACACATTATCTCTAATACCTCTGGGGGTTTTCCTTTAAATATTACAAATTAGATACTTTTTCTCTGGCCTGTGGAGTTTCTAGTATCCTAAAAAATAATAGCATTATTTTATCTCTGTAAATTTATATCCTTTATTTCTATGTAAGGAAATGAGAAAATAAACATAACATTAAAATGGTTTGTATTTAAAAGTGAAAAGAAAATATCCCAGGTTTTCCCCTCCTTTCCAAATACTTCAACCTGAATTACTTTCCAGTAGTTCAACCTGGAGTCCATGCTCCAGCATGAGAAAATTTGTTCCTTGCTAAGCTCACTCATATAAGCCATCCCAAACCACATCTTACACCCTTATTCTACTAAATTATAAACCATACATACATTTAAAGCAAAATTCAAGGGATCAAAAGAGAAGAATTCTAATTTTTTATTACCAGGAGTAAGAATTTAATAGCTCCTGGTTGTAAGCGATAATATGTTACTTCCTAGATAGATAATTACAAAAATTATCACTTTGCTTCTGCCAAGCACTGCCTGATACTTTATACAGAGTGAAGTGAAAATTTTTTAATTGTCACTATTTTAAAGGGTGATAATTTTAAGTAGTTACCCAGAGGAATCATGTGGTCCCATCAGTTGGCAGGATATGAAGCCAGTATACACCTGAGGAGGTTATCATGGCAACGCTGGAATTTTAGAGAAATGCTCACAAAGCTCAAGTGTTCTGTGAATACCAGAAATGCATGGCCAGTAGTCTCACCACACACATCTTCCTGATGCCTGCATAGAACACGATGCATGAAGTGCATTCAAGTTTTCGGGTGTGTCTCTGCTCTCTTGATTTGAGCTCTCAGAGAAGCTCTGCTCCTCTGATCAACTGAGGTTCCATTCCAGTCCCTTCTTCACTGTATATTTGAGAACTGGGAAAATATTACCAAATCAATGTAAAAACATATTGAGGGTTATAGCAATAGGCAATCTCAATGTTCATGTATTCCTTAGAACTTAACCACAAATGTAGTAAAATATTGAATGTATTGGGAGTATAGAAATCGAAGGTTACTCTAATTGAAAAATAGCTCTTTATTTTTCCTTTGTAGAATAGGAAAATACAAGTCACACAAAACATAGGCCTACAGCATCCAAGAGATGTCATAAAAAAGCTATCACCTGATGATCCGACAACTAAGCAGTTATATAATTATAAATGAATGTGAGAAGCTTCAGAAAGCAAAGCCCTACCCCAGAGCAGAAAGACTAAAATATTTTATAGAATTTAGTTAATATGCCAACGTAGTTTATGTACCTTATTCAATAATTTCTAGTTATTTCTACAATAAAATTTTAGAATACTTGTCTACAGCTTCTGAGGTATAGATTGTATTTTATTGCATTTTCTCATCAATTTGTTTTTCAAACTATCTCCAAGGCATCCACCCCTCCACCTCCAAGCTCAAGCACCTCCAGAGCACTGTTTATTATGAATTTAGTACTATTTGATCTGTCCTCAAATGCCAAATAAAACATGATAGTTAGACAATTTTATTTCAACAATTCTTGTAGTGTAGAAGGTGCAATATACTACACTACAGACATGTGGCACATGACAAAATTTTATCAGTTTATAATGGAGCTGAAAAAGTCCTATCTCCTGCTGACTTCTAGCAGCCATGAAGATGCTAGTGTAACAAACTTGTGCCAACATTTTAGACACGTAAATATTTACCATTGTAGCACAATGTCTGCAGTGTTCAGCGCAGTAATATTCAGTCGGGGTTTGCAACCCAGGAGCAGTGCACTGCACCACACAGCCCATGTGGACTAGGCTCTGCTGTCCAGGCTTGTGTAAGTGCACTCTACCGTGTTCACACGATGAAAACCCACCAGCGGGGCACTTCTCAAAACAAACCTTCTCTTTAAAGGCCTCATGATGGTGTTTGTATTTTACACTATCTTAGCTAGTGCTTCTCTGATGAGGGAGGGAGATAAGATGCAGCTGAGGGAAAATATGAGAATATAGGCAAGACTGGGAAGAAAAAATGTTCAAGAAATAGGAGTAAACTGGGCTGTGGATATAGCTCAGTGGAACAAGCACCTGCCTGGCGGGCGAAAGGTCCTGAGTTTGATCAACTGTACTGCAAAAAAAAAAAAAAAAGAAAGAAAAAGAAAGAAATAGGAGTAAAGCGCTGCTGACTAATAAGGGCCTGACTGGAAAGTTTTGGGAAATGAGTAGAGAGAGAGGTTTCAACCTGTGACAAAAGGCATTCCCTACTTTAAGGAGGGGTGTTCTAAAGGCATCACTGTAACTCTTAAGCTAGTGTGGAAACAGACTGGAACCCAGAAGACTAGAGGTGGGAAGACCAAGGGAAAAAAGTGAAAAAGGACAGTGGCGAGGCAATAGAGAGAAAGAGAAGGAACTTTGCTATAACAATGTCTATAAACATGAATATTCGCCAAGGCCTAGTATGCACTTGCAAGCCAACTCCGTTATGAAACGTGTCCCTTTTCACCAGCACTAAAAGCCCTCCAGAAACTACATAAGACTCCCTTAGTCATAGATGAGGACCCAGAAGCACAGGAAGTTTAAATAAGGTCACACAATAGAGAGACTTTGCATCAAGTCTGTTTGATTCAAGAGGCATGCACACTGAATAACTTTAAGGAGACCAAAGAGAACAATGATGAATGGTTTTAGCAGTGAATCATTCCTGTCCATCTGTACTTTCCTACCCACAGTATGACTTTCATTAGATATTTTCATTATAGTAGAAAATGCAATCAAATCTTTGTAATAATTAATTTCACATGATAACAAAGAGACTGTGATGCAGTTCAATGGAGATTCATCAGCTATGAACTAAAATGTTACACTGTTTTAGAGGCTGAGAAAGATTTACCATGTTTCTTTCTAATTTCAGCTTCTCATTCCCAGCATCCAAACAGTGAGCCAGAAAGACATAAAATGTATTGTTCAAAGAAGCCAACATGTCCTATGGGACCAGTCTCCTGCTTTACAAATGAGTAAGCTGAGATCCCACATAACCTGGCTCTTGACAAATCAGGGCATGAAACTCATATTTTCTGACTTCAGTGAACTCAGGATAATACTTTTACAAAACATTAATTTATTTTAGTAGAATACTTACAGGAATAGAACAGAAAACCAGCACTTAAACATGATCAAGTTAGAAAGTTTGTCTATACTTGTTATACTGTGTAATTTTGAAACCTGCTTACTAAAACATGTCTACTTTTCTTCGTTCTCTACGGCCATATGCTTGTTAAATTCACACACATGTGAACACAGGAAAGGGAAATGCAGTAATGTGTCAAGAGATGATTCTGTGGTCTGTGATTTTTAAATTAATTATTTATATATAATATTATCTATTGGAATATATTTATGCCTGTTGGTCCCATTGTGTCACACTGGAAATTACCAATAAAAGAAAGAACAATATTGCTTCCTTCAAATGTTTCAGAGAATTTCAACAGCTTCTGAACATAAGAAATATGCCAGTAAGATCCCATACAGTGTATTGTAACTGTTACATATTTGCTGTCAATAGCGCATAGGTAATTGTCGTTAAAGAGACCAAACAGATGACTTCCACTTCCTCCTGTGAAAGCGACAGCAGTTCTACAAGTGCAGATGTAAGTCTCAGCCAATGTTTTTGACCCAGAAGGAAAGTTCATCCATCCCTGGACTTTTGATATTGCTAGATTTCACAGACTGCTGAACTACCAAACAGGTCATGAGGTCCTTCACCCATCCAGCGGAAGACTCTATCAGCAACTTTTACAGCTCATTGCTTCTTAAATGTTCTGGCACTATTGATCTGTGGGCAGTAAGGCAGGACAGCAATGTTGTCAAGCTGTGGACCACAAACGGGACAGACTGCAAACTGCATTAACAAATGAAGCCAGACTGAAAGATGGATCTGGGTTATAAATCACCACGTCACTAAGCACACTCTTTAGTTTCACTTACATTCTGCATACAACAGAGGGACAGCGAAGGAAGGAAGGAAGGATGGAAGGATTATATACTAATGTTCTCTCCAGAGCAAGTCATTTCACCTTTGACGGGGCCTGTACCAGATTCTTTTTTAGGTCAGTCACTCTTCTCTTTCTGATGGAGGACTACAAGCTAGAAGCAGTGTTTATAATAGAAAGTAAAATGGAGTCCCACAAATAATTTTGAAGTAATTCATTTTCTTGACTCAACTATGTATGTGCTCTAGTTTCAATCTGGAATGTCCCTCCAAGGCCCATTGAGCTCAGAAATGGACTTTGGGAACATAGGTGGGCTATGGGGCTGCTAAAGCTGTTGGGCAAGCGGTGATGAGTCCAGTGAAATGCAGGGCATTAGGGGCATGGAGCAAGGCATAGCTTGTTCCCCAGGGCCTTCTCTCTGCTGCTTAGTGGCCGTGGCTTAAGCAGCTCTCCTTCATGGGTGATCCTTCTGCCATGCCGCTTCTGGTTGACCCCAGCCAGCTGTGGACTGTAACCATGAACCAAAGCAGACCTTTCCTCCTCTAATCTGTGGGTGTTGGGTATTGTGTCTCAACAAAGAGAAAGTGACTAAGATAATATATTATTGTTATTACTATAAATATTATGTCATTCATGTTCTTGAGAATATACCTTTAGCCTTCTTGAGTTTGAAGATAACATTTGACTCTTAAAGTCTAATAAATTACTTATGATTGACTACATATTCATGATTTACCAGTTTACACTCAACCTTTAAATTATGTAAGAAAATGATAGTTTGTTTTTAAATTTTCAATAGACTTCACGTTTCAAAAAAAAAAGTTATTGCTACTCTTGGCAAAATGATTTTTTTAAATACTCAAAATATCCTACAATATTGTAGATAGTCTCCAAAATTCTATCTAAATAACAAGATAGAGGCAAAGTTTTAATGATGCTTACAAAATATATTACACTTAGCCACTCCTTGTGTCTTAAATAGTTTTTTATTTTTATTTTGAAAAAGCAGTTTAAAAAGTGGCTTCTACATAATATAAATATTTTGCTTCTATATCAGTTTCAAAGATGGAAGGGAGAGTTTAATGGAGTGTAAGAAACAGTGTCAGTTTGTTAAAAGACATTATCTGTGTGGAAGCTTTCAAGGACATTCTCTAATAAAAAAGAAAACAATATAAAAAAGACTCAATATTTTTTTCTTTTCTTTTTAAAAATTATTCTGCTTTCATATTTTACAAACTCTCCTAGATTAATGTACCATCACAAGAGGTTACACAATGGAATTGGAATACTAGTATCATTTTTAGGAACAAAGAATAACTTTATGGAGTATTTACTATATATTACAATTGTCTATAGCAATAAAAATTCTTACAACTATTACTTTTAGTTTCTCTCTTCCTTTCAGTTGTATGGTAAGTAACTCAAAAGCTAGAGTTCTATCAAGCATGAAATAATATACGCCATTCCCCAAAATGAAGCTTATTTAAAATATGTTCATTTTCAGAAAATTATTTGCACAAGTTGTAGAACATTCTAAAAATTAATTAAAATAATTAAATACACATTTGAACATATTTCCCACCATGACTATGTACACCTCTGTAGAAATCATTAGCGAAAGTATCTGGCACTCATAGAAAATTAGCACTATTTTCAGGCTAAAGGTGATAAAGCTTGTGAAAAATTCCTTTGGCTATAGCATTTGCAAATTATTTTATCTGTGGCATGTTACGCTGTGTCTGAAATTTTAAAAAATATTAGTAGATAATTTTTAAATTTTTATTGTAGAGAGAGTAGTAAATGAGAGGGGAAAAAAGGAACAATAGCAGCATACCAGAATCAGGAAAACAAACAAACCAAAGCAAAAACATTTAAAGTAATACAGGGCTTCAAGGCAAAATGATATGAATTAACAGTGGTTGTTACATTACATACTGTTATCTTCAACTACGTCGCTCAGATTACCAGATGTAAGAATGGAAGATTGTCCAAACAATTAAAGAGAATAAGAAAATAATTATTGATAAAACATTAGAGATAATAGAGTTTCACTAGACAAGATGGAAGGAATTCACCATGGTAGTTTCATTGCAAATTGTTGCCTTCAAATAATCTGCTAAGATTACCAGATATAAGCATGCAAAATTGGTCAGAACATAAAAAATTTTAAGTATTAACTATTCCTTCCAGTATAACATCAGACATTAGCAGTAGAGCTATTGCAGATATATATATATATATATATATAGAGAGAGAGAGAGAGAGAGAGAGAGAGAGAGAGAGAGAGTCTTCTTTCTTTTTTCTTCTTTCCCTCATCCCAAACATTCCTTCCTTTGAGCAATTTCTTTCCCTTTCCTATCCCCTATTGTATGTTTTGAGTTTTACTTATTCTTTCGGATTCCTACACCAGGAGACAATATGGTGTTTACACATGAGGGTCCTATTTATTTCACTTATGAGTATGGTCTCTAGTTGTATCAATTTACCTATAAAGTCTTGAGTTTATCTTTTTTATATCTGAGTAATGCTCCATTGTATAGAAACACCACATCTTTTTTATCCATTCCTCAGTGGATGGGCATTTGGGTTGTTTGCAAGATTTAGCTATAACAAATTGTGCTGCTATAAACATGGGTGCACATATATTGCTGTGTTGTGATGTTTTTAAATCTTCTGGGAAAATATGCAGATGGGGATAGCTAGGTTAAGCGAGACTTCCAATCCTAGTTTTGTGAGGAATCTCCAAAATGATCTCCACAGTGATTTCACCAATCTACACTCCCACCAGCAGTGGAGTAGTGTTCCTTTCTCCCCACAGCCTCTCCAGCATTTGTTACTGGTTCATTTCTTGATGATAACTATTCTTTCTGGAATGAGATGGAATCTCAGTCTGGTTTTAATTTGCATTTCTCAAATGACTAATGATGCTGAACATGTTTTCATGTATTTACTTGCCATTAGTAATTTTCATTTGAGAAGTGTATATTCATCTCAGATGCCCATTTTTGGATTGGGTCTTTCAATTTGGAGTGCCTGAATTTTTAATTCTTTATATGTCCTAGATAGAAGTCCTTTGTCTAAGGAGCAGTTGGCCAAAATCTTTCCCAATCCCTGGGTTTTCTTTTTACTCTATTGGTGATTTCTTTTGATGTGAGAATCTTTTCAATAACATGAGATCCCAGTTGTTGATTCTTTAAAGTATTTCCTGTGCAGTTTGGTCTTTGCTCATGAACTCTGCCTATCCATATGGCTTCAAGACTTTTATCTACTTTCTTTTCTAATAAATTTATTGTTTCTGTCTTAGTATTTAGATCTTTGCTCCATTTCGACGTTAGTTTAGGATATGGTGAAAGACATGGGGCTAGTTTTAGTCTTTGGTGCGTGGAAAGCCAGTTTTTCCACAACCATATATTAAAGAGGCTATCTTTCTTCCAGTGAACATGTTTGGCCCCTTTGTCAAACTTGAAGTGACTAAGTGTGTTTATAGTTGTGTCTGTATCTTCTACCCTGTTCCATTAATCTTCAGGTCTTTTTTTCTTTTTCTTTCGCCAGTGCCGTGCTGATTTTATCACAGTAACTTTGTAATATAATATCAAGTCAGGAATTGTTTCACAGGATTGCTTTTCCTGTTCTAGGCCTCTTCTGGTTCCAGGAGTATGGCTATTTTCACAGTGTTAGTTCTTCCTATCCACGAGCAAGGAATAACTTTACATTTTCTGATATTCTCTTCAATCTTTTATTTCAGAGCACTATACTTTTCATTTCTTTAAGAATTAAAAACATCATAGCACAGCAATAGATCTTTTACTTCTTTTGTTAGCTTAATTCCCAAGTAGTTCATCATTTTATATGCTATTTTGAAGGGTGTGGTTTCCCTAATTTCTCTCAGTCTATTTGTGTTTGTGTACAGGAATGCTATTTATTTTGGGGTGTTAACTTTGTATCCAGCTATGCTACAGAATTTGGCTGTCAATCCATGAACCTTTTGGTGGAGTTTTTGGGTCTTCTATGTAGAATATCCTGTCATCTGCAAATAATGATAATTTCACTTTTCCCTTTCCTATCCTTATTCCTTTTATTTCTCTCTCTTGTCTAATTGCTCTAGCTAATATTTCCAGAACTATATTGAATATGAGTGGTGAGAGTGGACATCCTTGTCTTGTGCCTGATTTTAAAGGGAAAGCTTTCAATTTCTGACTATTTAGTATGATGTTAGCCATTGGTTTATCATAAATGGATTTGATCAGCTTGAGGTAAAGGCCATCTATTCCTATTTTCTGTAGAGTTTTTATCATGAATGAGTGTTGGACTTTCTCGAAGGTATTTCTGCATCAATGGAGATATTCATGTGATTTTTGTCTTTGGATCTATTGATATGGTGTATTACATTAACTGATTTGCATATATTGAACCATCCTTGCATTCCTGGGATGAATCACACCTGGTCATGGTGCATAATCTTCTTGATGAATTGTTGTATTCTGTTTGCTAGTATTTTATTCAGAATTTTTGCATCTATATTCTTTAGGAAGTTTGGCCTATAGTTCTCTTTTTGTTGGGTCTCTCTCTGCTTCTGGTATGAGGATAATACTTGACTCCAGGAATGAGTTGAGAATTCCTTCCCCTTCAATTTCATTAAAGAGTTTGAGGAGAATTGGTGTTAAATCTTCTTTAAATTTCTTGTAGAATTCAGCTGTGAATCCATCAGGACCTGGGTTTTCCTTCACTGGCAAGATTTTATTACTTTCTCAATTTCACTGGCTGATATTGAGTTATTCAGCATTTTTATATCCTCATTCAGCTTTGGCAATCCATATGTATAGAAATCTGTCCATTTCCTCTGAGTTTTCCATCCTATAAGCGTAAAGATTTTAAAAGTAGGTATTGATGATCTTCTGAATTTCTTCAGAATCTGTAGTGATTTCACCCTTCATTCCTTACCGCATGTATTTCAGTTTTTCTTTTCCTTTTTTTTTGATAAGGTTGACTAGGGCTTTATTTTATTTATTCTTCCAAAGAACCAGCTCTTCAATTCATTAATTCTTTGTATTTTCTTTTTAGTCTATTGTGTTAATCTCTCTCCTGGCCTTTATAATTTCCAGTCTTCTTTGGGCTTTGGGTTTGACTTGCTTTTCGTAGGAGATTGAGGTGCTGCATAAGATTGTTTTCCTGAGTTGGGAATTCACCACTATAAATTTCCCTCTGAGGACTGTTTTCATTGCCTCCCATGGATTCCTACAGGTTGTATATAATTTTCATTTGATTTTGAATAGTGTTTAATTTCTACTTTGACATCATCTATGACCTAGTGGTTGTTTAGGAGGATTTTATTTAATTTCTAACTGTTTATGGAGCTTTTGTGTTTTATTTTGTCATTAATTTTCAATTTCATTGTACTATGGTCCAGCAGTATATGGGATAATTTCAATTCCTTTACATTTACTTAAAAATGTTCTATGTACTAGCATACAGTCTATTCTGGAGAACATCCCATGTGCAGCTGAGAAGAATGTGCATTCTGATGCTATTGGATGGAACACTCTGTAAAGGGCTACGAAGTCTATATGTTCACAAGTTTGGTTAAGTTCTGCATTTCTTTCCCAATTTTTTGTCTAGTTGATCTATCTGTTTGTGACAATGGTGTGTTAAAGTCCCCTGTTATGATTGTGTTGCTGCTTATTTCATTTATCATATCTGTTAAAATTTGGCTTATATATTTTTGTGCTCCTGTATTTGGTGCATAGATGATTATGATTGTTATCTCTTCCTCTTGCAGCTTTCCCCTCACAAGTATGTGGTGACTTTCTTTATCTCTTGATTATTCTCAGTTTGAAGTTCATTGGTCTGCAAACAGAATAGCTACATCCACTTTTCTCTGGGTTTCTGTTGCATGGAGTACTGTTTTCCATCCTTTAATTTTCAGTCTGTGAATTTCCTTTAGAGTTAAATGTGTTTCTTGTATATGGCACGTAGTTGGATTTTGTTTCTTGATCCACTCTACTAGTCTGCTTCCTTTGCTTGGTTTACATTGATAGTCATAACTGATATGTATTGGTTTTCTTTGTTACGTTATTTTCCTGCTATTGAATCCTTCTTTTTCCCTCTGTTTAATTCTTGCTCAGCTTGGTGGTTACTTTCTGTTCTTGTTCTTAAAGTTGTGGTCTTTTTCATCTCTTTCTAGAATATCTTCTAGTACTCCTTGTAGGGTTGGTTTGGCACTTGTGAATTTCTTCAGTTCTTTATCACGAAAATATTTTATTTCTCCATTAAATTTGAAGGATAGTTTTGCAGGATGCATCAGTCTGGGTTGGAAGTTGCTTTCTTTCAGTACCTGAAGTACTTCGCTCCAATCTCTTCTTGACTTGATAATTTGTGTTGAGAAATCTGGTGTGATTCTGATGGGCTTTCCTTAATAGGTGATGTTTCTTTTTTCTGACAACTTTTAATATTCTAATCTTTTGTTGTGTTTCTTGGCTCTTGATCACTATATGTCTGAATGTAGATTTATTTTGGTTATGGTTAATTGGTGTTCTATATGCTTTACTTATCTGTATGTTCTATTCTTTTTTGATGCCTGGGAAATTTTCTGCTATTATTTTTGTAAATAGTCTTTTTATGACATTTGTGTTGACACCTTTTGTTTTGGTGCTATTACTCTGACACTGTTCTTCTTTGCTTCATCTTACAGTTGTTGAATTGTTATTTCCTAGTTCCTTGTTTTTAAGAGATTCTTCCTTTCACCTTCATAAGTGACAATGCTGTCTTCAAGGTCTGAAAGTCTATCTTCAGCTTCATTCAGGAGGTTTTGACAGCTTTCAATGGAGTTTTTAATTTCCTTAATATCTATTTGAGCCTGTTTCATGCATTCTAGTTCTTTTCTATATTGTTCACTCAAGGTTTCCATGAGTTGTCTATGTGCTTCTATTTTCTTATCAATGTCATCTTTGGATATGCTAAACAATTCTTTCATTATTATTGTCCTTTCTTTTCTTACCTGAGACATTATTTCAGATCTGATGTCTTCTATGGCCGACTTCAGCTGCTATGATTTCAGAACTTTCAGCTGTATGACTTCCAGGCTCTTTTCTGTTGATGTCTCCTGGACTTGTTTGGGTGGTGTGGAGATCTGAGATTGCATTTTGCTCCTTTGTTTTGTTATTTTTGAAGACCCAGAGATTCCCTGGAGCACAGCATCACTCTCCTGATTGTGTGTGTGTGTGAAGGTGAGTGTCTGCAGATCCCCAGTGCTCAGTGGAGCTCCTGTGCTGGTGAGTGGTGGCAAGGCAGGTCCCTGAATCTCCAAAAACTTTCTTGCATTCAGTTGGCTCCCAGGCACGTGGGGGAGGAGTGAGGGAGATTTGCCAGATTTTCTGAAGCTGTCTTGGGTTCAGCCCAGCTTCCACAAGAGTAGGAGGGGATGCAGGACATGGTTACCGAGGCTTCAGACATTGCCCAGGACAGAGCCTGCTTCCCACACTAGCAAGGGAGGGATGGGAGTGGAGTGCCCAAGGCTGCTGACTCTGTGCAGGTTTCAGCTGCTTTTCCAGGGTGTGCGGGTTGTTCTGGGAGTGACCACCGTGGCCCCAGAAGTTGTCCAATGCTCCACGTGCCTCATACTTGCAGGGAAGGCTAGGGAGGCGCTAGCTGGGGTCCTTAAAGATATCCAGGGTACCCAGTATGGGTGTGGAGAGCAGCCACTGAGGTCCCCGAGGGTGCCTGGGGCTCCACCTGCCTTACCTGCCAGTCTGTGAGGCACAGGAGTGGCTCACAGGGGTTCCTAAAGATGTCCCGTAAATAGGCTTTCAATTGAGTAAAACAATTTTAATACTTTCACACATAGATAAAACTAGGTGGCTCTACTTATATAGCTTTTAAAATACAAATTTGAAAAAAGTGATAATAAACAACTACAAAAGTAGGTGTTTACTCCTTTAATGAATTTTCATGAATTTTTACATACCAGTTTTTCTTCTTCTGAAGACTGTGTTTTTATCAAGTAAGAATATTTTGCCCAGCCTTAGGCTGTGGATATTTTCTTCAGTCTTTTTCTAAACATTTTAATCATTTAACATTTTATATTTAAATCCAAAATCTATTCTAAATTAATTTTTGAACATGAGAGTTAGGTAGTTTCATTCCTTCTGCCCCTGGGGTACCTAATCATTCTAGCTTTACTTCTTCAACAGCTATCCCATTTCACAATATCTTTTTTACTATAATAATATAGTAAGCCTTACTGTTGGTTATAACTATTTCCTGAGCTTTAGCCTTCTTTGTCAGGATTGTTATTAGTTAGCCAAGACCTGAAAATTTCATAGAAATTTTAAAATACACTTATCCATATCTACAAAAACTGTGAGGATTTTCATACAAATTGCTTTATACCTCTAAATCAATTTAATGAAAATAGATGTATTTGTTATGTTAAGCAGCATTCTGATCTGTGAACAAAGTGTGTCACTTCTCTTCAAAAAATAGGTAATTTTCTACATAAAGACTCTCTACATGTTAAGTATATGCCTCAACCCAGATAATAGCAACCCATTCTTTAATTACTATATGGAATATTGTCACATTTACAACTTTATATAATAACACTACTTCATAATTTGAAAATGTAAAATTATATTAATTTCTGATGTATTCTTTCTTCTTTTTGATGACAAGTTAGTTCTAATATGTTGTTTTCCAAAGATTGAAATGTGCTAGTAACAGCAGCAGGAGATGTTTCCTCACTTCACATTTTCATAATATGTGTTATATTAGATGAGGTTACCAAGCATGATTTGTTATCATTAAGGGTGTAAAGAATTACAAGGTTACTATAGCTTTAAAAGAAAAAGTCCTGCCAGGGACATAGCTCAGCAGCACAGTGCCTGCCTGGCAAGCACAAGGTTGTGAGTTTGATTCCCAGTACCAAAGAATAAGATAAGTCCAAAATTTATAAAAATAATAAATTAGAGAGTAATTATAAATTAAAGTCAGTTCTTGTGCATATATTTATTTATTCTAATCAAATAAATGAATAATGAAATAGTCTGAAAATTATTTCTGAACATCACCAATGTCATCTAAACCTTTTCAAAGATATAAATTAATATATACATGTCCCAATGTTTTTACTGGATTTATCAACTATATTTTTTACTTCCCATTTTTGTCAAATCTCAATAATATGTGGAGTTGATGTTCCAGACTCTGTACTTTCTTTTAGTGATATCTACTTGCGTTTTGGTTGGATGGCTCTGTCCAAGCCTTTAAGCAAAAAATTTCTGACTTACATTTATTAGGACTAGGACTCTCATTCTCTCTAAATCTAATTACTCATTTGTCTTATAACTTTCCCAAAGTCATCTTCTATGACTGATTGTTCTGAATTTAAATCTTTACTTTTTATGTCAAATATTACTGCTAGTTATTACATTCCTCAAATTTTACCTCACTCTTCTCTTATCCTAGCATTGCATTAAGGAATGCTAATATGAATATAATTTATTCATTGAGGTCCTACCATGGGTTATATAATTTTCAAAAAGAAGCATGTAGCCACACCTCTGTCCTTCAAAGCTCATTTTACGCTTCACACTATTTGGTGTGGAAAAGTCAAAGGATGTTAAAAGGCAAGATGTGATCAAAACAAAATTTGTATTATAACATGTGCCTTGTGAAATTATACCAGGTCAAACAACTGCCAGATGCTAAAGTTCTGCTCATGATTTACTTGCCAAACCATTTTCTCTAC
Organism: Dinomys branickii; assembly: GCA_004027595.1. NCBI lineage: Eukaryota > Metazoa > Chordata > Mammalia > Rodentia > Dinomyidae > Dinomys > Dinomys branickii. Next base: position 24,455 of record PVLD010009079.1, on the reverse strand, counting down.
TTCTATCATCTAGAGTTAGAGATGGCTTTCTAATTCTCACGAAGTTTCTAACAAGTAAATAGTTCCTTCATATACAGCACATAAGAAGTTGTGCCAGTCACTGAGTTACTTTCCAACTGTAAAATTCATTTTTTTAGAGAGAAGAAAATAGAAATAAAAATAAAACAGTTTCAAATCATGATAGTGAGAGAGTAACAGTAATTAATACTTTGGGTATTGTTATCTTCATACTATTTACTCAACACAAGATAGTCATGATACCTTGTCCTGACAATATTGGCACAAATCTTTCTTTTCAATGGACTAAGAGAAACGAGCTGTATAACTACCTTAACTATCTTGTATATACATATATTTTTCCCCTTTCTCTCCCTTTCTCTCCCTTTTCCCCATCAGTTTATCAGTTTCTCATTTCTTCTCAATTCACAACATCTTTTGTACATTTTGGATCTCATTTACTTGTTCAACTTTTCACCCTAGTGAGACAATATAATGTTTACATACGTGGGTTTAAAGTTCTGAAGTGGCACACAAATCACTAGCGACTACTGTGCTGGAACCAACCTTGAACTACCAAGTACAATATACACTGAGCCTAGAGGAATTGCTAGAATTCACCACAGACCAAAAGCTTAGTGAAAGACTAAGTGTTCAGTAGCTAAGGGTCAGAATGGAAGTAATGTATTTAAATAGAATTATTCTTGGGGATCTGTAAATCTATATTAACAGTTCCCCCCCCAAAAAATAGTCTCTAATGGCACAGTATTTCACGTATGGGTCCAGGACATTTTTTAACCTCAAGAAATTGCCTTTCTATCAAGAGTGACATCAGCAAGAGCACACAAAAGAATCTCTTAGGCTTCACTACTCTCCTAAAAAAGTTCATCTAACAACTACTCAAAATCAACAAGACTTTATGTTGGTCCAAGACCCGTTTCTGTCCAAGGTGAACAGGTCCAAAGAACGAGGTACCCGCGGATGAATAAGAAAGTGAGAGAAAAAAGAAATACAAGAGACACAAACATCTGGGATCAGGGGGCTCACAGCCTCTTGGACTGCAGCCCCGAATACCAATCTCAGTCAGCTTTTATTGAGAAAGAACCAAGGGCGTAGCTAGCACAAATGGGTGGATACCAAATGTTTTAGCAAGGATAATTAAAGGATTTTCCTTCTCTACATGTAATCCAACACACACCTGTAATCCCAGTACTCAAGGGGCTGAGACATGAGGATTGTAAATTCAAGGCTAATCCACGCTATAAATTGAAGCCTTATCTTAAGAAACTTTAACAAATAACAAATTGTTGTGTCCTCAATGCATTCTAATCAAAGAATGTCCTCCACATTTCTCCCTTTTTGTTTTGCTGCAATCCTTTGAAGCATCAGGAGAAGGTTGTCAATTGTCTTCCCATTTCTCAGCATTTGCTGGATGAACTTTGCCAGATAGGTTACATCTTGTGGTTTCACTTTTCTTCTGGATGTCCAAAACCAAGTTAAAATGAGACTTGAATAAAAACTTAACCTTTTACTATCTAATCAAAGGTCAGTTATGTGTCCTCAGGAATCATCCTGGAACCAAGTGCAGTATCTCTAGATCTTCAGTCAGTGTCAACCATCTGGATGAGTCACGGCCATTGCTAGACCAAGGTGCTTTCTGTGAAAGCCTGACAGGTTTTTCCTCTCCTGGTGACTCTCCTTTAAGCACACTATACATCGCAGAATCACTTTCCTTCATGGTCCCATAATCTCCTTGATCAGAAAATCAGGAACTTATGTCCTGAGGTTTTCTTATATCCTGAGTCTTTACTGACCTTGAAGGGTGTAGCCAAAACATTGGCTGTTCTCTGGCACAATATATCTCTCCAGTTTTAGGTCTCCACACTTCAGTTGTTAAACATCCAGCAGAGAAGATTAATGACATAACATTGTAAGCAAGACAATAAGCTTAATATTACAATCTGATCTGAATAGCAAATACATTAGAACATATAAATGGAGCCATTATTTTCTAACAACCATGGATATCCTAATATTTAAATCCTAATAGAATGTTAATAAACAGTTACAGTATTATACCCAGAATTTTAGAAATCAACACCATACATGCATTGCTACATAACAATCATGAAGATATTTTGTAACATACTTGAATTTTCATTTTGATGTAAGAGGACCTTTTTAAACCAATTTAATCTATTACATAGGAAGCTGTTATCCATTAATGAAATACACATCACATGTTTTAGTTAAAGTTAGAGGTCTTAATCTGAATGAAAGTCTTATCACAATAAACAGTCTTTGTTTAACATTTTGGAAGATCTCTAGATCCAGAATCATGAATACATTTAATATACCATGAGATTAACACTAATGAATTGCCATACACATGTGAAAACATTTGTAAAAATTTAGTTCTATAACAAGAGCATCTTTTATGAGAAAACTGTATTGTAATTATTACTGAAAAAAACTTTCTTTTGACATAATGATACAATTATAGGGGTGTCTCCCAAGAGACTATGAAGATCACTGGGGGTTCCTATTTAAAGAATAAAGGTTGGCCACTCCTTTATTCACCAATTGGAGTCTTGTCCAATAATTTCTCCTCTTCCTAAGAACTATGGTTAAAAATATCTTAATTTTGATATCATTTAAACCAGCTGGTAACTCAGGTGAAAGCATGCTTTAAAATCTATAACATATTTATGAAGAAATAATAAAAGAAAAATTATTGAGCTCAAAATAAAAAGGAGGAACAGTTATTCACAGAATGATGGACAAACACACAAACAAGTACACAGAAAAAACAAACATCTTTAGAAAATCAGAGTGCACTCAAATATATTTTTGACTCAATTAACTTATAGTAGCTCAATTATAATTTTAGAAATTTATAATTTAAATAGAATAGTCAGATTTTATCAATTAGCAGAGATCTCTTAGAAAATCTTTGGAAGAAATAGAATCTTTTATCTATAACGAATATGTATATCTTGTATTTTATCACCTTAAGGATACTGCTAACTTTCAGATCTATATCCCTATATACTTTATTACCTATTTAGATCTTAGATTTTATTTTACATGAGTTTCTTCAGTAGGCTCCACGTCAAATCTAGCCTCATTGTTGTCTATCGGCTGTAAAACAGTCTCTGAGGCATCACCGTCACAGGACTGTACATTAGCTCCCTGAAAGGTAGAACCAACTTCTTCTCCAGGTCTGAGTTCTTGATATAGCTGGACAGCATGCTCTGGTACCTGAATAGGTCACTCAGCATTCTCTGGATAAACACAAGCATACCCTTTACCCCAAGTTTGAACAATCCTCGACCTCTTTTCCCATATTCCAGCGTGAATATCTTTCCAAAAGATAAGTTGCCCTATCAGTTCTGGTGGCCCCTTAATGAAATTGGCCCAAAATTTTTCTGATGCTATAGTGGATGAATCTTTACTAATATCCAAAAAGTTTAAAATAAACAGGGCTTTATGTAATAATTGGCATGGTGAACTTCTATCCCTATCTACCCCTTTTTGTTTAGCTAACATAATTTTAAGTGTAGCATGTATCCTTTCAACCATACCTTGTCCTTGAAGATTGTACAGAATGCCAGTATAATGATTAATATCCCACAAGGCAGAGTTGTTGGAAAGAATGGGATTCATAAGTAGGTCCAATGTCAGGTTTATTTGCTTTAGGTTTACCTATAATAGCAAAACACTCTAACAAATGACTTAACATGTACAAATTTTTCTCGTGATTGTGCATAGGCCCATATAAAGCTAGAATATTTGTCAATAACAATATGTACAAATCCAAGTTTCCCAAATGCAGGAATATGTGTTACATCCATTTTGCTACAACTCATTACTTTGCAAGCCTCTAGGAATTTTTCCAGACTGAAAAATAGGATTATTAAGCAGACCACACATAGGACAAGATAAAATAATTTTATGAGCCTGTTGAATGGAAAGTTGAGGAAAATTTTGATGCAAACCTTTGGTATATACATGAGTTAAAGTATGAAATTCAGTGGCTAAACAATTTGGCAAGGAAATAGCAACGAGTTGATTAACTTCATTATTATAATTAACCATGTCACCAGGAAGATGTGAATGAAAACAAATGAGTTAAGAAAATAGGAAAATCTATTATGATATTAGTTTGTAATTGGCAGAACAGTTGATCAAGTTCAGTAGCTGTTTCTATATGATTAACTGTGAACCATTACATATTGGGACAAAGCAGTTTGAGACACTTTTCTGAAGCACTTCTTTCAATCTAGGTAAGATTCTATATAAGGTTTGTTAGCACTTTGAATGACCTGAACAAAAGAGGTAACAGTTTGGCCAGAAGAAGCAATCTTTTCCCATGCTTGGCAACAGCATGTTTTTGTTTGGATAATTATATTATCTAACTGTTGACCAATATCAAACCGATCCCCAGAGCCCACGAGTTGATCCGCAGAAATAGGAATTGGAGGATTGCCATGGGCATTACTGCAGGCCATTAATTCTGCCTCATCTCTCTGCCATGTTTTAAATTGAAGGAAAGCCTTCAGGACTGTGGTCACACGTAATGGTCTTTGAACAGTTGGCTGCAGTAGATCTCTAAAAGGGTTAAACTTATCATACATCGGGTCTGAGGCCTGTACCAGATATGCTCGAGAGACTGAAGAGGGAGGTGGAGGAAAATCTAACTTCTTTTACTTATTCTTAGTATTAGGTTCAAAAGATCTACAGCTTCCTTCCTCCCCTGTAGTTGGTCCCTGAATCAATAGAGTTCCCTCAAATAAACTGTTATCCGATTCAGAATTAGAGCTGTTTTTGCCTTTTTTACTTATTGCATCCTGCAAGATCTTCTGTTCTGATTTAGATTCTTTTTAAGACAGAAAATTTCCCATGCCCTGATGAAACAATCCCGAAGACCGGGTTTACCTACCACCCATTCACTGTTCTCCGGTCTGCTGAGCACTGAATTAAATCCCTTTTCCTAGTCTTGAAGACTTTTTTCGTTCTCAGGTCCCTGTTCGGCATGCCAGTTGTTGGTCTAAGATCCGTTTCTGTCCAGGGTGAACAGGTCCCAAGAACAAGGCACCCACGGATGAGTAAGAAAGTGAGAGAAAAAAGAAATACAAGAGACACAAACATCTGGAATCGGGGGCTCACAGCCTCTTGGACTGCAGCCCTGAATACCAATCTCAGTCAGCTTTTATTGAGAAAGAACCAAGGGTGTAGCTGGTACAAATGGGTGGATACCAAATGTTTTAGCAAGGATAATTAAAGGATTTTCCTTCTCTACGTGTAATCCAACACACACCTGTAATCCCAGTACTCAAGGGGCTGAGACATGAGGATTGTAAATTCAAGGCTAATCTGGACTGTAAATTGAAGCCTTATCTTAAGAAACTTTAACAAATAACAATTGTTATGTCCTCAATGCATTCTAATCAAAGAATGTCCTCCACAACTTTGATAAAAAGAAAACCTACAATATTAGTAATAAGCCTAAATCAACACCAAGGTGCACAGAACAGAATAAAACTGTACTACAGAAGGGCAAGATAAATGGTCTCACTTTTATATTCCCTCTCAGGTTCATACAGTGCCACACAGAGCATTCTCCAGGGGATGCAGGTACTGGAGAGGGAAAAGAAATCTGGAGGCAGACATCTAGGTTTCTGTTGGCACAAAAATATATCCATCAACCAGTGGTACAAAAATACAAAGCCAAAAAATTAATCTCTGCATCTATGGTCAATTGATTTTAACAAATTTGCTAAGATCCACAGTGGAAAAGAACTGTGTCTATAAAAATGATGTTCAGAAAATGTAGAAGAATGAAATCTACTGAAGCTGACAAACAGTGATACACATCCCTAATCCAATCAGGCTAGGAAGGCTGAGGCAGGAGGGCTGTAATTTTAAACCCAGCCTGGACAAATTAGCACCTTAGTGAAACCCTTTCTCAAAAAGGGTTGGAGATGTACCTCAGTGTGTAGGCCCTGGGTTCAATTCCCAGTACAAATGTGTGGGTGGGTGAAAAATTTAAACATAGGCCAGAAATTCTAAAACTACTTCTAGGAAACATAAAGTAGAATCATGTGACATTAATCTCGATAATACTTGAGGCTTAAATCCAAAAGCACAGACAATTAAAATATAAATAGACAAATGAGATTATAGCAAAATGAAAATAAAACTTCTCCACAACAGAGAAAACCACAAAATCAAGACACATCCTGTGGATTGGAGAAGATATTTGCAAACCATACATTGGATAAAGATTAACTGCCCAAAATATTTAAGGAACTCTACAGTATAGAAATAAGATAACTAAATACTTCAATTAAAAAATTTGCAAAGGACTTGAATAAGCATTTCTCAAAAGAAGCCATACAAATGGCCAATGGATATATGTAAAATGCACAACATCACTAATCATTAGAAAAATGCAAATTAAAAGTGTGATAAAAAATGAACTCACACCTGATGGAATGATTATTATCAAAAAGGCCAGCGAGAGCAGGTGTTAAGATGATGATGGAATAAATATGTGTTTGTTGTTGACGGGAGTGTAAATTAGTAGAGCAATTTTGAGAACCATGTAGAAGTTCCACAAAAAACTAAAACTAAGATATATGAACCGGCAATTAATTTCTAGGTACTCACCCAAAAGCTTTAAATCTGTATGCTAAAGACATATTTACCCTACCATGTTCTTTGTACCATTATTTACAACATTCCAGCTATGAAATCAACCAATTATCCATCAACAGATGTGACAGTGGAATAACATTCAGCCACGTAAAAGAAGGAGGTTTTCATTTACAACATGAGTGTAACTGAAAAGATTAAGAGAAAAAACCCAGGCCTAAAGAGACAAATACTACATGTTCTCACTTGCATGTAAAATACAAAACAGCTAAATTCAAAGAAGCAGAGAGTAGGATAGTAGTTAACAGAGTTGAGGGGCATTGGGAAAATAGGGACATCAGCATGAGAATGTGCAAACACCAAATCTCAATTAGACAGGAGGAGAGAGATCACTTCTCAGCCTTTTGGCTAAGATCAAGTGTAGACAGGAGGAAAATCTATTTGTTTTTGATTTGTCACTCATTATTATTACACTAAATAATAATGTATGTTATAATTCAAAATTACAAATACAGTGGATTTTACATACTCTCACCCCAACAAATAAGTACTGTACTCAAGTTTATGGATATGTTAATTTACCTGATTTAATTATTCTATGGACATACACTTGAAAGGGAAAATATGCATAACTTTACCTCTACATTTGTATGTACATTATGGTTTATTGAGAATGCTGTCTTCATAAAAAAGTAAGTCAACACTCTATTCTTTACCTTCTTTGTAAAATGTGTCTGTTCCTGTCTAAATCAAGCTATAAGTGTATCTTTTAGAAGCTGTTACTATTGAAGCAATCATCAATATTAGAATCATGCGACTAAAAAGAATGTTGGTATTTCACTAACCAAGTCCCCCTACATCATGAACTAAGCCCCTCCCCTCCTCTCCTCTTTCACGGAATTTGTACCCCTGCTGCTTCTGTTACTGTGTGAGAAAGGTGTGTCTCCCTTTAGACTGGGACACTATCAATTCTAAAATACGGTCTTCACCCAAGAGCCAAATTCTAGTCCTAGAAGTATCAAAAGAGATTGGTTCAATGAGTGTTGACAGAACAGAAGCCAGAGACAGCAGCTTATCATTCTCAGTGACATGTGGCAGTGGCAGAATAGTGACAGAGTGAGGACCACAGCCTTCCCTTCTTTATATGTACACTAGGTTCCACTCAGTTCTAATTCACGGGGAGGGTTTCTGTAGCATTTCTCAAATTCTAAAGAACTGCAAAAGTCATTCATATTTATTGGGGCATTTAAATAAGAAGATATTATAGAAATAAGAAACTTTATATCCTAAGATATAAATATCCAGACCTTCATTTATTGGTATCTCTTCTCCTGGTCTCCCCACAACCCCCCCTTTTGGTGTGTATATGCATGTAACTGAGGTCCTATTTATTCGTCAGCTGATATGTTGTGAAATAGGAAGCAATACCAAGAAGAAAAGAGAAGGCTTAAGGATCAATGGCATGAATTTAACATATGGGTACTGAATTTGAGCTTTCCAAATGACACCTGGGTTGAAGTGTTCAGTAGACTATGTATTTCCTCAAGTAGTTCTCAACTGGGAGTAGAAATTGAGAAGTGAAACCGGTTGAGAGGCAGTGTAGTCAGGCGAATGGTACACACAGGAGGACAGTGAAGCACTCTGAAGACCTGTGCACTGGGGTTACTTTGCTCAAGAACAGAATAGTGAAACTATGTAAGATTATAAAGATGAGGGGAAATGAAAACAGAAAAGAAATACTGTAGAACCCTATATGAATTAGAAACAATGAGTATACATTAGGGAACAACCAGAAGACTGAGGCCAAGAAAGCAGCTGATAATGTTAGGAAAGAAGCTCAGCTGACAGCTCAGTGAAGAAACATTGCAATTTGCCAAAATCCCCAAAGACAAAGTGAGAATAGGAGAAATACAAAGATGCAGGAAGCAAATCTCTTGCCCCCAACAAACCCATAATGCAGCAAAAGCATAGCAATCACTAAAGCAAAGTACTGAGCTACCAAGCTAATAACCAGACTCTTGATTAAGGCACACAATTATAAGAGCCGTGAGCTACACTAGGCATGAAAGGAGACCCTGGAACCTGTTGGGAAGTCAGAACAGATTTCACAGAGGAAAGGTGAAATAAGCTTTCAATGATAAATTGAAGTTGTATATGTGTAAAGTAAGGGATAGAAAAGTAAACAAACAGGAAACCTTTAGAAATGGCAGAGTAAAAAACCTGCAGCATACCCAGATGGCAGGAAGCAAAGGGACGAAGAAACGAGAAAGAGTAGACTAATAAAATAAAAACCTGTGGAAACTTTGAATCAAAACTCTAATTACATTGAGTATTAAATATTGAATTAATAGTGAGGATACTCAGTTCAATTCTCTCCCTTGTGAAGAAAAATCAGAGGGAGGAAGAGATGGGGGAGGGAGAGAGACGGGGGGGGGGGGGGGGGGGGGACAAAAGGGAGAAGGGAGAGGAAGGAGGGAGAGAGGAACTCTCCCTATCTGCTAAGCCATCGTGAGTGCTGAAGTAACTGCTCCCCATTTGGCATTTTCTGCCGAAGCATAGCTGAGCATAGCTCAAAAAAATTATGAGCATGTTACCTACTGTGTTTGGCAACAAACCCCAGGACTAATGCCATTTTATGCTTCAAAGTTTTTCAAATAGAAACACGTATTTCAAGGTAGGAACAATTTAAGAAACCACAGTGTTCCTCAGCTCATCCATGGAAATGGCAATTAGCACATCAGCAAATTACCTGAAGAATTTTATTTCCATGAACAAGAAAATAATGTTATCTCATTCAGTGCAGCCGGCAGGTGTGAATTATGACTTTCAGAAAAATAAATGCTGAGGCTATGCTCAGCAGAGGTGCAAATTCACAGTGATGACCTTGCTATTCCAGCAACATATTGTACTTAATTAATGCTCACAGGACACTGTAGACAAATTCCTAGAAGAGCTTGAGAATAGACGTATATCCTGCCCAATTTCCTTACCTACATAAAGGCAGTGTAGTAAACCATTCTTTGGAGATGAGGGCGCTTGAGATTGAATATCACACATTCACTGCGCTCCCCATGGAGCTACAACCCCAGCCCCCTGAATTTTCCCTTTCCATTGTCTTTCAATACTGCAAGAAAGCCTGTTTAAATATATCTATAACAAATTGCTATTATAACATAAATTAGCTTAGCTAATTAAACTCTCAGAAAGCTGGTTAAAAAAGTGATACAATGATCTGGGCTATCAAGTATAATTGTAATCTGCACAGCATTTATAAGTGACTTTAAATGTCAAAGTAGCACTTGTATTTGTGAAAACTACCTATTATCTGCCTATTACCATGATTAGTTTTTAATTATTAAACAGTTTACATAAAAACACATATGTTTTTTTAGTTTTCTCCTGAAAATTGCTATAGAGAAAAATATGTCTTATTAGACCACTTTGAATTGCTCATTTAGGATTCTAGGAATCCCTTGTGACCAGTTGCTATGCAGAAAAATAAATCAGGAATTAATAAAATTAAAGTGCTGAGGTGGCACCTTAAAGTAATCTAAAATAAGCAATGTTTAAATTCAGTCTGCAAAGATCCCAGGAAATTCTCTACCCTCTGCCGCAGTAACATTATTCATGGAGAACTTTGGCCAGTTAACTCACCCCGTGGTTACTAACTGCTGTTATTCTTGAGATTCCCCCAGGTCTCCTCCATTAATCCAAAGTACAACTGTGCAAATTAACATAGGCTTGTACCTTATATTGCTTTACCTGTTTTCAGTTAAAAATAGGAGTAAAATCCATTTTATCTGAGCTATTTTTAGAAACCAACTAAAAGGAACATTTAAATAGTAAAATAATATTTTAAAACAACCCCATTTTTAACAAAACTAAGAAGTAGCTACCACTTCATATCATAAGCTATACTGATATACGTGAGTGTAGAAAAGTGACTACAGATTTCAGACAACAGGCTGAATTCTTCACAACTGCCTAAATCCTGAAGAACCCGATTGAAATCTATGTGAACAAGCAAAGTGTCCTGGAGGCTTGGGTGGTACCATGAGCCTGTGCTGTGTCATATCGAGTGGGACAGTAAAGGTTGGGCTGGTGGAAATCAACAAGAGGCATCATGGTCAAAATGAAAAAGGCAAACTATGTAGCTAAGCCTTTCCCAAAATCTAAGAAACTACTGAATGTCAAAGTTTCTTCAACTAGTATCTTGGGATGAAGTGGGTATTTGCTGAAGAAAGTGATTCCGAACAATATTGTCAGTAGTTCTTATATAAATACCAATGTCATTGAAAACTTCAATGATTAGCAACCCTTCTGGCTGGTCATAGTTTAAAGTACTACTGTTTTAAATCTAGCTGGTTACCAAATAAGCTGTATTAGCCAAAGAAAACAAAAAGTGACAATATTTCTGCTTATGAACTAATGAAGGAATAGAAAGAAATAATTAAAACTAATATAATAATGTATTTGGTTGTAAAATGTCTTCAAAGATAAATTTCTGAAAGAATTCAATTAAGCCACTACATTTTTATTTTCAAAATATAAAAATAAACACAAGAAATTTCCTCTTCTCAAGAAATCACAAGTTTGCCATTTGTATTTTTTCATCTGAGAAGTGTGTATTCATCTCAGATGTCCATTTTTGGATTGGGTCTTTGAAATTTGGGGATATGTTTTTTTTTTAATTCTTTATATGATCTATATAGAAGTCCTTTGTGTGAAGAAAGGCTAAAAAATTTTCCCAATTCAAGTGTTTTATTTTCACTTTGTTGGTGATTTCTTTTGATGTGCAAAAACTTTTTAATAAGATGAGATCCCAGTTGTCAATTCTTTGAAGTATTTCCCACGCAGTTTGGTTTTTGTTCATGAACTCGGTCTACCCCTATGACTTTAAGATTTCTACCTACTTTCTCTTCCAGTAGATTTAGTGTTTCTGTTTTAACTTTTAGATCTTTAATTCATGGCAAATAAATATATGAAAAATGTTTATTGTCATTGTTCTTCTGAGAAATGCAAATTAAAACAACAATTAGATTCCATCTCACCCAGAAAGAATGACTATCATCAAGAAATCACCAGTAACAAATGCTGGTGGGCCTGTGGGGAAAAAGGAACGCTTTTCATTGCTAGTGGGAGTGGAGACTGGCATAACCACTGTGGAAATGAGAGTGGAGATTCCTCAGAAAGCTAGTATTAGAGGCCAGATTTGACCCTTCTGGGTATTCCCCTTCTGGATATTTTCCTAAAAGAAATGAGAACATCATACCACAGCAACATAGGCACAACCCATGTTTATAGCATCACAATTTGTAATAGCTAAATCTTGGAAACAAGTGAAATGTCCATCAACCAAGGAATGGATAAAAAAGATGTGGCACTTTTATACAATGGCATATATTCAGCTATAAAGAAAGATAAACTTGAGGCTTTTAAAAGTAAAAGGATGCAGCTAGAGACCATACTGATAAGTGAAATAAATCAGACCCGCATGTACAAACATCACATTTTCTCCCTAGTGTAAGAAAATGAAAGTAAACGTGATCAAAATGCACAGTAAATATAATGAAAGGGAAAGAAGCTGTTCACAAGGAAAGACCTGGGGTGGGGGAAAAGAGAAAAGAAAGAGAAAAAAATACACACACACACACACACGACAGCTAAGATACTTGTACTACTAATTTCTAGTAGTCCATTGCAAGGAACAGTTAGTGCTTTTATTGTTTGTTCAATTTTGTAATTGTGTTTTTTCTCTTAATTGTATAAGATTACAAAATACAAAATAGCTTCAATTTTGCATGCCTGTATCCAGTAATCTGAGCAACTACCTTGAAGATAATGATATCAATATAATAACAATGATTAATTTTCTATCATCTTGTTTTGAAAGCCTGAATCATTTTTATTGCTTTTTTCTCATTTTAAAATTAAAATGAGTCATCATTACATGGCAAGAGCAAGAGTCCAGCAGTTACATAAAAAGGAATAAACGCAAGGAATAAATTCATTTAACAAATATTTATCATATTCCCAGCTTGTTTCTGATATCACACCAGGTATCCTGAGTGCAAAGAGTACAAAGCAAAAGTGATCTTCGTCTAGAGGAAGTTTTCAGTCTACTGAGAGACAGAAATCCATCACGTGAGGGCTGGAGTGGGGGCTCAGTGGTGGGGCACTTGCTTAGCACGCAGGTGGTTGTGGGTTAGATCCCCACAAAACTGCATGAAAACAAAAGAACCTGCCAGTATATTTTATTAGGGTATATCTGAATAATGAAACTATTTTGTATTTTGTAAACTTATACAATTAAGAGAAAAACATAATTACAATGTGCAGCAGTTATTTCATATAACTTTTATCTTGCCTATGGTAAAATACTTCAAAGTAAACATGACAGTGATGATTTGGAAATGAGAACATTGCAGAAAACATTTCTCTCCAACTATTATCACTTTCTTTCTGTCTGGAAATAATATTTTAGAAATTTTAATTCAGAAAATTATGCCATGTTTAAATCTTAAGGAGTTTGTTATAATGCCAGTATCTCAGTAATATAATAAATATTTGGCACTCATAAATATCAGAGTTCCATGCTGTCTAAAATATAAAATTGAAAATCTATAGAATGCAGTATTATTTTATCTTCAGCTTACTAGTTAGGCAAAAGGTGCTCATCACTTAAAATTCATCACTTAGAGAAATATATTCATCCTCAAAAATAATTATTATGGTCACAACATACATAGTATTTCAGTATATGACTATATGCTCTCAGTTCAAGGTTTTGGTTTCTAAAGAATCTGTCAGGGAGCTAAGCATGTAGCACAGTGGCCTTATCTCATGTGTATGTGGCCCTGGATTTGAGCTCTAACTTTGAAACAAACAAATTTTAGCAATTAAAAGAGGAAAAGCAAATTCAGATTCTACTACCTAATAAAACAATAACAGAAGAAATGTTTACTTATGAGGATAAAATAATGATAAATAACTTTAAAATTAGATGAAATGCTGTATATGTTCAAATAATAAAATTAAATGTATATTTTTAAAAGGTGACATTGTGAACAGGTATTCTCCTTATCCTCTCATAAAAAGCAGATTCAAGTAAGTAATAATACCATATTTTTTTTATTTAAAAAAAATAAAAGTACAAAAACATATTGACAAACAGACACCAATTAGCATAAAAAATAGTACAATCACAACTAATCTATAGACAAGGTGATATGGTCTAAACAGTGGTTATTGCTTTATCCATTGATATCTTCGAAGTGTAAATACATAAACCCATATACAGACATGCAAATTTAGTCTGAATAATACCATATTGATGAGGAAAGCATATCAGGATGTCCTACTCTGTTGCTGAGGCTGAAAAAAGAAAAGCCACATCCAAATAACACTGCATACACAGAATTAACACTCCTGTTATTCTAGTTAGCCTACCTTGTACCCTGACCTCATTCCACCCCATAAATCATTTACAGGCTACTCATCTTACCATAAGGAGATGAAATATTTCCAATAAATCTAAAATATATACATAGATATTTAAATCAAATTGTTGAACACCAGAAATACAGAAAAACAAATAGCAGATTACATACTCACTAGAAAAATATTACAACAAAATATATTTAAAATATTGATGAAATATATTGTTACTAAATAATACTTAAGGAAGAAATAATCTATATAAGTCAAGAACACAAAGTACAAATGTAAGGGTTTAGAAACAAGAAGACCTAAGTCATCTTCAGGCTTTTCTGTTTTTGTTTTGTTTTGATTATGATTTTAACTATTCTATTTGTTTGAGAAAAAAGTCACATTTATAATGGGGTATAAATTTTAGCAGTGTCAATAGGGTCTACCACATGCATTATATTATGTGTATCTTCTAGTTTTTTACTAATATTTATCGATTAAACTTGGACTAAAAGTGATATGTTTAAAAATCTTAACATTAGAATGATTCTGAACATTTTATTTAAAATCTCATGTAATTTGTTCTTTGTGATGAATGATAGTTGTAATGTTTGATATCACTGTTATCCTATCTACCTATTTTTATAGTCATACTTTTCCAATTTGGTACCCCTTTACCCTATTGTGTCTGCCACACCAGATATCTTGCAGTTTCAGTACAGAATCATAACTTGCATTTCCTTTTGCCTTTGTGGAATACTCTACCCCGGTTTGTTCACTTGGCACTTCAACCTGTTAATCAAGATTCCTCAGGGTCACTCCCTTCCCTTTTCTCTCATTTCACCATGTAGCACCTCTGCTTGAGCATTTCATCCTGTATTAGTCCATTTCCTCTTGCTATAATGGAGTACAAGAGGTTGGATACTTTATGAAAAAAGCAAGAGTATTTAGCTTACTGTTCTGGAGATTCAAAAACATTGTGCTGGTTTATCTCTGGTGAAGAGCCCATGGCAGGAACCCACAGAAGATGGAAAGATCACACAGCAAAACAAGATTCCAGGGAGTAGGGGCAACTCACACTTATGGAACTAACCAGTGTCCTATGAGAATTATTTAGTTCCTTCCATGGACAGCCCCTCTAATGACCCTATTACTTCCCACAAGCCCAGAAGGCTCCAGCTCTGAAAGGTTCACACAACTTTCCATACTCAGAACTGCCACATAAAAGACCAGGTTTTCAACACATGAACCCTTGAAGAACACACTAAAACTACCTGAAACAAAATAGTCCCAGGGAGAGTGGTATTATGTATTATTTTCATGTATCAAAGTCTGCAATATAGCAAAGACTCAACAGATGTTCATGGTTATATATGTTGTGTGATGAAGTAAAAGTTAAATTACAGGCAATAGTGAAAGATATAGGAAAAAAGTTTTAGTTATCATGAAGTGTAGGGTTTCAAGCAAAGATCTAGGCTGAAAGTCAGACATAGCAAATAGGCTTGAATTAAGGACAGAAAATTAAAATGTTACCTGCCATAATGCAGGAGTAAATAGTTTAAAATGAAATGTGGCCTCACTGAGTGGAGTCTATAGAGCCACAGAAATCCACCTCAGGTTCTTGACTCTGGACAAGTATATTGAACAGAGTCATAAGAAGATTCCAAACCCCTTTTCTATACTGCATATGCTTTTTCAATTAAACAATGATTTGCATATTTCCAGGAAGGGATTTTATAAATGTAATTAGATCCTACATCAGTTGACTAAGAAAATGGACTTAATGAGCTGGACTTACTTTTGTGAGCCTTTAAAGGGGACTAGGCTCCTCCTGATAGAAGAGATTTAAAATATGAAAAAAATCTGACACAAAACATTTTCCATTTCTAGCTTTGAAGGTGGAGGTAAATGTAACAACAGACTGACTATGGCCTCTTTCAACTGAAATAAACTTTAGCCAATAACCATCAAGGTGAATTGTTTTAGCCCTACAACCCGAAAGAAATGAATTCTTCATCACTTGGATTGATTTGAAATGGAGGCGTGACTTCCAGATATAAATGTGTCCTGCAGAAAACTTGATCTCAGCCTGGTGATATCAAGAGGAGAGAGTGTAGTTATGCTGTAGTCATACTTTTAGTGACATAACAATGAGCGAATTAATGGGTTTTTTAAGCAGGATTGTTAAACTTAAGGTACATTAAGATCAAGGTATTGGATAAGTTTGTAGTAATTCAGTGCATTATGGTGGAAAATGAATACAAGAGACAATTAGTTTTATACCTCAACACCTTCCTAAGGTATTTTATCTGGTATTGTTTCAAGAACTATCTGTTTTACTGTGCAAGAGAAAAGAAACCATTTACATCTGCATCACCTGGAGGAGAAAAAGAACTACTTTAGCAAATATTCCAGAGACAGACTCCTTCCTGTGACACTCAATTCCTATTACCACAACCTAACTTCCTACCATAGGAGAAGCCTGCTACCTTCTCTCCTCTGCCACCAGATCTTCTCCTATTAAGCTTTAAAGCTATTCAAGTTGCCTTTAAATCTCTCTCATGTTTAACTGCTGAATGACCTTGAACAAGATGGTTAACCTAACTGCACCTCTATTTCCTCTTCTTTAGAATGGGGATGGGGGCAACTGTTTCGTAAGGTTCTTATGCAGACTAAAGGACATAATCCCTTTAAGGTTTAGTGCATTTTTTAGAATAAAATAAACACATATGAGTATTAGCTAGTATTCATCGACTGTCCCAGAGAAATTTCTTTATTTTTTCAGTGTTCTTTCCCAGCTTAAAGAACCACAAATATTCATAAAGTGGATGAGAATAAATACCCATATGTTCAGGATACAATACATGCAATTTTACAAATAATTTCATTTTGAATGTTAGATATAAATGCAAATAAACCCTTATCTGAATTCAACAGCAGGTGGATTTATATGAGCAGAACACGGAAAAATGGCAGGGATGGTGTCCATCCTACCAATACATTTTGTGATATGCTGTCTATATTTTAATTGAAACACCTGTTCCTGATTTCTGAAAGGAAAGTTTTATTTACTTATGCCTCTATGGAAGTAAATAAATGTTGCTAAGTGTGTGTGCCTAGTATATTTCACAGCTATTTAGTATTTCTAAAAAACTTTCTCATTTTAAGTCCAACAAGAAAAACGCAAAAAATTCCATCTAACGTCCTACTAGATTCATGATTAGTTAATCATATGAGGGTGTTAAAATAAGTAATTGCCAAGCCCTGAAATTCAGGAGATACTACGGTAAGAGAGACTAATTATAAAGCTATTATAATAAATGCTAAAAGGAATCAGAAAGTGAACTAAGGGAGCACGAATGGAAAAGAGGCATAGATAGATACTGATCTGCACATCAAGAGTATTGAAACCTGAGCGGGTGTGAAAATGAGGAAACAGTGGGACTGTCCCGCCTCTCTTTGGTGCCTCAGTCCCTGACCAGGGAGTTGGCGAGCCCATCACTTATCTCCACAGCACTGAAATCAGGGGTAAAAGAGAAAGAGGACATACAATCTCTTTAACCTAGACAAACCTGAGCTTCAATCATTTCCACATTTTATGGTCAGTGTGATGGTGAATGATAGGTTTTTCCAGCACAGAGAGAAGTAAAGCAGAATCAAATGCCTTTATTGTGGGTGAGGAGAAGTCCACAGTAGGAAAGAGAAGAAAGACGTGGAACTTCTGAGGGCCTGTTGTGGGGTCCAAGGTTAAATAGGCCCAGGCTGGAGGCGAGGTTTAGGAGGCGGACTGCCTGACATGGGCAGGAGCGTGGGAAAAGGAAACAGGATATTATAAAAAGGGAAGTAGGAAGTCGTAATTTGACTCAGAGGAAGAAGGGTGGGGCTTAGCACATTACCTCTTGTGGCCAGAGCTATATTGACTCAGTGCCGTACTGGCTCATCGCCCTAGCACATGACCTCCAGCACCATATTGGCTGGACACCATAGCAACTCGGCAGGAATTACAGTGAGGCAATAAACCCATCAATGAACAGCTCTTTAATTTCCTTGAGAGTTGATTTTGTTGGTGGGAAAATAGTGATAATTGTGTTTATCCCTGTCAGTCAGCTCATTTGAAGCCCAAATAAGAGCACACAAAAGATCTCACTGTTTTAAAGATGATGAGGTCATAGGCTGCAGTAGTTAGCAGATGTGGAGAAGCAGGCATCCATCAAGCTTTGAGAAAGGTGGAGAACTGAGACGAATGTGTGTTATATCTAACAGAACAGCAGGGATATGCAGGTGTAACTGTCAAAAAAATTAAAACCAAGTAGGAAATAACCCTGGAACTCAGGAACACAGTGATGGCTAAACAGAGAAACAAACAAACTACAGAACAAACAAATGAAAGGCTTCACAAATCTTCCATGTAGCATTGATAGTTGAAAGTGTGGGAATATATCAGATGGTCAAAGAAGTTTAAAGGCTTTGTTTACCATAGATTGGAAAAAGAATAACAAGGACATATCTTGACTTCTTTCCTCATTACCTTTTTCATTTGTTACTCTCTTTTTTTAAATAAAGCTGAACACATATTATCTGTCAAATACAGATGTAAGCCCTGCCTCATAATGATGACTTTATCTTGAAGGAGCTTATATTTTGAAGGCAGAGTCACCCTTGAAAACAAATAATTTTATTCAATAATGGTTTAGTTTCTTCTTCTGAAATTTCTTTAGGGCAAGAGAGTTATCAGGGAAGTTTCACACAATTGGGCTGATGCTTAGCAAGTTGTGAAAGCACTAGGCAGGTAAAGAAATAAAGGACATTCATGAAATATGGGTTGGTTCCTATACACACTCACACACACACACACACACACACACACACACACACACACTCACGATCACAAAGAAACAAAAATTGATGAAATGTTCATGAAACAGCAAATTGGGTGAGATGGTAATGAAGGAAGAGTGAAGTCAAGAAGGGGAAATGACAGGGAATTAAGGAACTCAATTTTATGTTTTCCATGGGTGATGAGCTTCTATTGAAAAATAGAGAAAGGAAAGACGGATGCTGTTAAAATAAATTCTACACTTCAATCAGAATTTACCATTAATAGTCCATGTCATTAAAAACAGAAGAAAGATGACTCAAATAATTTTGTTAGCTTGAAAACTAACATAATATTTTGGGGAGAAGATATCTGATGAGTGTGTGGCAAATTGCAAACCCGATAATATAATGACTCCCATGAAAAAGTGATCTCTGCAACATTCAGGAAGCTAAGGTAAGACGGTGGAGATCTGAGACCAGCTTCCGCTACTTAGTGAGGCCAGCCTGGACTATGTAGAGAGACTCTGTCCCAAAAATAAGTAAGTAAATCAATAAATAAATAATCCAATTATATTTGATATCTTGTAATCTAGAACCACGTTATCACTATTGCACCAGCCAGTGTAAACATAAGGGAAGAATTTCATGAGAATGCAAGCCTGGCATTCAAGTTTCCCTGCAAACTTCCATTCTCTCGGAATACAGCCTTCACTCTGTGAGCAAGACCAAGCTGATCTGCTGGAGGACAAAAGTCATATGGGACAGACATGAACTGAAGCCATTTTAGAATAACTAATGTCCACCTGAGCTGGCAGGTGACCACAGCTATATAAATGAGCCCAACAAAACCATACTGCCATACTGCAGCCAGGCCAAGTTGCTGTTCTATTGAAACATGTGCAAAATAAATGTTGTTTAAGCCACTAAATTTTAGACTCTATCATTATGCAGCACTGTGATGTGGATATGGTTTGAGTGTGTCTCCAAAACAATCATGTATTAGAAGCTTGCTCTGTAAAGTAATAATATTGAAAGATTTTGGAACCTTTAAGACACAGGACTTAACTGGAAGTGGTTGGTTCCCAACTTCTCTGATGAAGGGTCCAATGCTGGTCTCCTGAGTGGTCAGGTCTTACAAAAATGAGTTAGCTCCGCAGAGAGCCAGTTATACTAGAAGGAAGAGTGTGGCCACACTCCAATAGTTTGCTTTCTGCCCTGCCACGCAGTGGCTTTTGACCTGTGCTCCCGCTGT
This sequence comes from Dinomys branickii, assembly GCA_004027595.1. Classification (NCBI taxonomy): domain Eukaryota; kingdom Metazoa; phylum Chordata; class Mammalia; order Rodentia; family Dinomyidae; genus Dinomys; species Dinomys branickii. The sequence continues at coordinate 4,303 of PVLD010009079.1, read as the reverse complement.
GTCAGTGCCACCCCTGCCTGTTGTGACTCAGCCATGGGGACCCTCAGCTGATGAATGAATGCAGCCTTACAAAGTTGGACTTGAAGTTTTCAAAACTATGAGCCAAATAAACTTCTTTATAAAATACCCAGCCTCGTGTGTTTTTATATCAACAGAACATGGGCTAAGACACCTCAAGGATGACTGAGACAGAGTCTACCACTTACAGGTCTGGTAATGCTACATTTTTCTAAACAAACTTCTTCGTAGATTAGTCTTGCTATAACAAACGTGAGCCTGTGAGCAGTTACCCACGCTCTGCTAGTTATCTATAAACACAGTGCGGTGCAACGAATTCCAGTCACTTGAAGCAGCATCTCACAGACTGGGGATACTCTAATATAGTTACTTACCTATTCTCAAGTTCTTAGAGCTTTCATTATATGCAGATGTGGTGGATTGACAACTGGTGGGCAACTTGTAATGCCCAGCTGACCTGAATCAGTGTGGCGCAGGATGTGGAGGGCCACTTGAGTATTGTTGCTAACAACATAAAAAGGACACCTGGAGAAGAAGAGGCATTGTTAGGGGGCTGTTGGTTCTCCTAGAGGAGTTTGTCTTGCTGGCTTTCTGATACAAACTCTGCTGTTCTTACTGTTGGAGGAGCTTGGGACCTTGTTGTCACTGAGAATGTCTGCGATTCACTTTGGGGGAGCTCTGGTTCTTTGAGTGTTGCTTCTGAGCTCCAATGCAGATCCCTCAGCCTGCTGGAACAGACTTTCTAGCTTCCACTAATGACCTTGGGTCCTTCTCAGCACAGATCCTTGAAGCCTGAGACATCGTTGTGTGCTCTTGGCCTCCAGTTGGACTCATGGGGGACACTGTCATGGGCTCTAGGTCTTCACTCATGCAGGATATTGCCATGGAATCTAGGCCCTCAGTTGGACTGTTTGGGTCTTTAGTGTGTGAACAGATTTCCTGCATCCTTTTGTACTTGACTTTTTAGGAAAGTACTGTAAAATAATCCTATAAATTATGTATCCTGTATTAAATTTTTTCCCTTATAAACTCTGACTGCAACAGCAGATAACCAAAAAAAAAATGGTATAAATCGTCATTATCTTCACACCAGTTCACTAATTTAGAATGTTACCATTTGTATAGTTAAACCATAGAATTGCAGTTGAAAATGAATATGCTTCATACTTCTTTGTTTGAATGGATTTTCCTTTTATTTGGTATTGAGTTAGTGAAATGTTTTGATATTTGCCAATCAAGAGCTCTCCTATTGACAGAGAGGCATGTACATGACAGTCCCTTGTACTCAAAACTTTTTAAATTGGGCTCTTGATTTATGTCTATAGTTTTTTAGATAATGATTATCTCCTAATTTGAGGCTTATGATTTGAACTTGCCATTTCATGACTATATTGTCTCATACTAGAAACTCAAGCATTTTGGTTATTACAGACTGTGATATCCATATAAAAAAGAAAATAATTATAGGAAGAAGATTCTTTTAATATTTACTCTTCTAATATTGTACTTTATAATAAACTAGAGTTGATTCTTATAAAATAATTTATATTTTGTAGAATGCATTCCATTGCAGTGTCTGAGAATTCCAATATTACTGCATCCTCTACTACACTAAGAATCATCATTGTTAAAGATAACAACCATTTATTAAGTAAAACCTTGTACTTTATACTTTCTGTAATTGCATTCATTTTGTTAGTGAGGTTGAATGTCTTTTCATAAATTTATTTGAATTTTCTTTTTTGTTATGTCCTAGTTGCATCTTGTGATGCTACTTTGAATAATTAGATATTATTTCATCTCCAGGTTTCTCTTCTTTCATGTACGTCTCCCACTTCTTCCTTCCATTTCTCTTCTTAATCTTTTCTTACATTTTTCTTTAAACATTGGTTTTGTAGTAATAAGGAAGAAGCATATGCACAGACTAATGGTAATGAGGAGGAAACTTCCACCCTAAAAAGAACAGAACATTTGGTAACGTTCCTTCCCCAAGTTCCTCCTTCAGAAGCCACTTATAGGTGAGCCCAGCCCTTCATTTGAAGAGTGACTTAAGGAATCCTCATTCTAGTAGGTCACAAAACAATGAGTAATGACATAAAACTATAATTCCATTTGTTCATACGACTCAGTCATCTCACTGAAATGCTGTTATTTCCTAAAATCAGACATCCTGGATTCTTCATAGAAGAGCTGAGCAGTGTAGAATCCCAAACTGCAATACCATAACTTTGCCTGGAAGCAAGATTCTAAAGGACATGGTAGGTGTGCGGTGAAAGGGGCAGAAGACACATTTATTCCATTTCCCAATAAAAATGCATAGGAAGTGGTAAAGTAAAACTCTTACTGTCAAAGTGCAGGTAATTAGACCACCAGCAATGCTAACATAACCTGGAATGTTGTTAGAAATACAAATTCTCAGGACTTACTTCAGAGCTACAGAATCAGAAGGCCAAAAGAAAGATCTGAAATCTGTGTTCCACAGTTCTTTAGAGGATTCTGTGGCATTCTCAAATATAAGGACTTCTGGTGTTATGCCCACCTTCCTGCTAGCAGCGTATTATTTCTGGATTGATGCAATTTTGTATTTGTGACTCTTGGGATGCAGTTTTTATGACAGTTAATTCAAAGGTTCCCAAAATGGTAATAAAATAAGACAGGATATTAAATCAGAAATAATTATATTCCTGCTTAGAGGTACAAGCAATTTTTAAGATTTACATTGGCCCTCTTGGGCCTGATCAGGCATTGGAACTTTAAGTAAAGCAGGGAAGGGATTTTTCTAGATTATTATCTAAAGTCCCTTCCAGGAAGACTCTGAATGACCATTTATCTATTCAGTGATATAGACACTGATGCCTAGAATTTGTGCCAGGGAATGTGGCTGCCACTGGGTTACAAAAGTTTGCCAAAAGACCTGGACCATGACCTCACAGAAATTAGGGTCTAGAACAATGACTGTCATGTATTATAAAACCATTAAGGTGTTTAATTTTAAATTATGTTAAAGGACAGGATGGAGAAGTCTAGGAAACTTTGAAAGAAAGGAGTTATAGTCTAAATTCAGAAAAAGTTTTTCCTAAAGAAGTGATTGAACATAGGAAAATACCAAGACTATCCTTTGCCCAGATGTTTGCATATCTCCTTAAAGGTAATGAGACAGATATTTAGGAAAATTGAAGTATAACATAAAGAAAATTTTATTTCCATCCTCTTCCTTTGGAATAAAATGAATATCCAAAACTACCCTAGCACAGTAGGCTACCACAGTATTCCTTTTATCCTAATCATTTTTACAATTACTAATGTTAAAAGAGTGCTGGCCTATCAGATTTGAATGAAATACTGAACATGTATTCTACTGAGGTCCAGTTCATCAAGGTGAGACTAATACACAGCTTTTAGCTGACTGGCAGTGAGGCATCTCTTATCTATGGATTTGGTACTCAACTTGGTTTTACCAAATAAAAGTGGAGTTGCCCATTAAACATAAATTCAAATGATCAAGCATCCCAGAACCACAGAAATCAAAGAAAAACTTTGTCAGCACAGCCAAGGAAGGGAAGAAGAAAAATACTTCTAGGTTAAAAATCAGAGACAAGAGGCAGGTCACAAAAGCCATCACCAAGAAGCTGATCAATAGGCAACTGATGATGTTCAATAGAGAAGATGAAGGGAAAGTCACCTGGAGCGACACCTAACAAGTGGAGAGAACAAAAACAATTCTTTGAACTCAGCTTCTGTAGTTAACCACAAGGAGGAAGAAGTTTTGTCCAAAATAGTAAGAAACATCAAAATATTCCCATGGAATGATTAGTATGAGGAGAAAAATCATGCCTTCTGCTGGTGTGTAACAGCTCTATGGCTTCTACAAAGGAGCATATTTTTCTGCGACCAAAGGGAAAAGAATAACCTCGCTCTCCTTGGAAAAATTTAAATTAAAAGTAAGGCTCATCATATGAGTAGGCAAAATAAATTATAACCTCCATAGTGAGATAGAATTTCCTATTCCTAAGTAGATACCTCTGATTTTATTTTATTCCTATATTGCTTATGATTTCATTTTATTTTGCAAAGCCTAATGATTTTCTTTTTTTTTTTTATTTTAGAAACATAAAAGTACAAAAACCTATTGACAAACAGACACCCATTATCATAGAAAATATTACAATCACAACTAATCTATAGACAAGGTGATATGGTCTCAACAATTGTTGTTGCTTTATCCATTGATATCTTCGAATTGTAGATGTATGGACCCATATACAGACATGCAAATTTAGTCAGA
>PVLD010009078.1:17077-79489 GCA_004027595.1 Dinomys branickii | reverse complement strand
AGAGCCAGCAGCTACCCACTTGCGAGCACACCAGCGCCTGTGTGTCCCGGAAACTCGGCCCTTTCCACTGAAACTCCTCCTCTCTGCTCCTGCCCTTTCCACTGTGCTCCTCCTCCTGCACTTCTCACATCTGCGGGCAGACTTTAAACTCAGCTCACATCTCCAGAGGCAGCCCTGACACTTCCTTTTCCTTTGGCCCTAGTAGGGGCTATACGTGATGCTATAGCTATTGCTAAACACAGTATTTTAGCCAGGATGCCCGGCCTATTATAATCAATATAATTGCTCCCTTGTATGATGATGCTGTGATTGTATGGGTCATGACCATCACCATAGCTCAGTACAAAAGGACTGGGTGCTGAGCCAAATAGCAGTAAAAAAAAGTATATATTGGGGAGGTAGGTTTTTGGGATAGACACAAAAGTCAAGAACCACCTACATCCAGAGGAACAGACATTTTCTAGGGAAGTCTTAATACTAGTGATAAAGCTATCATCTATCACAAGAAATTTACAAATAGCAACACAGAAAACAAAATAAAATACAAAATAGAAAATGACAAGATGCAGAAGACTTTTAAGTTTTTACTGTTTGTTTTAATGAAAATACATTAGCAGGGGTATAAAATGGTCCTATTTGTTAATATAATTTTTTTTTAAATATAAAACTGGCAATTGGTTTGGCCTTTATGGAATAGTTTAGAAATACCTCTCTCTCTCTCCCGCTCCTTTCTCTCTCTATCTCTGTGTCTCCATATCTATACCAAAACTTGTACAACCTGCATGTCTTTTAAGTTGCCAACTCCACTTTAAAATTTTTTTCCTAAAAAAGGGAACGAGGACAACTATTTAGCTGCTGAGTATAGTCACTGTGATGACACTTCAAATCATCATAAAAATATGATGCCCTTATGACAAGTTAATATTTATAAAGCTACTTGGATACATAATGAGCTCTCTATAGGTATCTATTAAGTGAAGTGAAAATAAACAAAATATTGGACCAGGGATATAGCTCAGCACCACAGCACCTATTAAAAACTGGCTAAAGCCTTACCCACAATCTGATCTGGTTGTTGTAAAGCAAGTGAATGTGTGTAGACAAACGCACATACACCTCAAAATAATAAATTCCATCTTTGTGAGGTGATTTTACTTTCTTAATTATATGCATTTCCTAAATCACTGTAGTGCTCACAATATATGCAGAGCATGTTGCCGAAGAACAATGAGCTTGGATTTTAACTTACTAAAAGGAAAAGTACTGTACATCTTATAAACTCCTTGAAGAATTTAAACATAAAATATGTACAAAAGTTTCTATAAATTCTACAACACAATATCTAGGTACATTCTTTAGTAACCATCTAAAGCTTTTTCTCTTAGGTTTATTTTAAAATTGACTGCAATTCTAAGATAATTTTGCCATATATTTTTCCTCTTTGGGAGGCTGAAAAGGCTCTTGGCCTGTGAGATTCACACAGATCACCAAGGATTTATCATCTTCTCATGCCAGCTGAGATCCAAACCAAAGTCTTGAATCCAGATTGAGTCCACCTGGCCATCCTCAGATGAGACTGATTTTCCACAGACTGCCCAACTGCCCAGAGATGACTATAACATCCAGGTTGCAGCCAATGAGACCAAATATTCACAATTTAATTGGATCAAGAGCGAAGTCCATTGATTGAACAGACAAACAATACCCATTGAAAGGTAGTTAAAGGACAGATTCAATGTGAACCAAAAAGTCGGTGCAGGGCTTTGGATCAGTGAAGCCTTGGGTACAGCTCACCAGGAAAAAGCCTCTACTACTAATCAAGAACCAAAAGTAGCTACTGAGTGTCTGATTTCCATTTGAAATTCTATCAAACAGCAGGCTATTCTATAAAAGCCTAAGAAAAGAATAAAAAGCTGCATGTGTTAAATAATGTTTCCAATAAGTCGTTAATAGGACCATGTCCCTGAAAACTAATTGAAGCATCAATCCTCCTCTGGAAATCTCAGCACTCTTTCTGCTTAGCTCTCAAAGAAGGCTCAGTCATTAAATTTAACAGAAAACTAGTGAAGCAAAGGCCTTTTTCTCCTGGAAACACTGTAAGGGCAAAAGCAAGCCAGCCCTCAGAACATTCTCCTCCCAGTAAGATGAGGGACCCAGTGATGACAGTAAAGAAAACCTGGGAATTGAGAGCCTCTGGGGTGACCTTGGTGGTGGGGTCAGTGGCTGAGGCATGAATTGGATGCACTTATGATCATGCTCTGCATGACTTCAACATCCCTCCCTGGCTTAGCTTAGGGCGTGGTGCAAGGCCATTTCTACTAAGCAGGCTCCTGCTACACACTGAATCCAAGAAAACCACCTCTGTAGGTCCAGCACACCAGAGATCAGCACACTAGAACATGAATGGTCCCCATTTACCTGCTGATAACTGGACTTACACAGTCAGCACAGATACCTCCTCATAGCTTAAATCTTTACCAAATCTTGCAGATGTAGCTTGTAACTGGATCTTGGTTTGTGTTTACTTTGTTATGTGTAATACTCTTTTTTTCTCTACTTTAAAACACTGTGTAGCATTTAATTTAAATTGCACACATTTGTTGAAATTTACTTTTTTCAGAGTTTGTACTAAGTACTTTAAATATATCATCTCATATAACAGCTACATTATCTTAGGAGATAGATGATAGGATTATTTTGCACTTTATAGATGAAAAGGTTGAGGCCAACCAAATTTAGGTCAATGTTTTAATGACAAGTACTGAGGATAAACCTGGGAGTTGAGTCCAAATGACAGTGACCTGCCCTACCTTTTAGCCATTACATCAAACCACAGCTCCCCCAAAAGCCAAATGCACACAACCTTGTATCTTGTCACCAAACCTTGTACATCGCATGGCTGCTAGTAGATAAGGGGTCTAATATGACCCAGAATGCAAGGAATCCCCTTGGAAAGGCAACCTTAGAACATGGAGAGCTGTTTCCACTTACTGTTCAAAGACCAGACCCCAGAAAATGGAAGAAAATCACCTTGATATGGTATTTTTATTTTACTTCTGAAAAAAAAAACTAAGACAAAATTACATAATATTCGAGGTGGCTTACTCAGTCAGTTGCCGCTGTTCCAATTCAGGCTCCACAGGGTCTCAGCCAGAGCTGTGCATGGAGAGTGGGCAGAGATTATACAGCCTGGGAGAATTAGCCTTCTAATGTCCACAGGACACAGTGACAAATTAGTGTGCAAATGCTGCTCAGCCAGTCAGGTGACTCCAGTTGGCTTCTCCCAGTAGAGAGGAAGACGCTGCTTTTACCATATCTACTGCTCCTATGTGCTGTAGAGAGTTGCATAAGTAAAAGATTCATTCTGCCAGTAACCTCTAGGGCGCGGTGCAAGGCCAGTAACCTCTTCTACATCACAGCACCTCCTGAGAGTCTGCAAGGCGAGGAGACTCAAGCTACGATGTGTGAAACCTAAGGGTGATGGGGCCGCCAGCTGTATGGCACTTGTTCCTCTAGTTAAAGAAATGGGAAATAAGCGAAGGAAAGCCCAAAGAGCAACAGGAGACCTGAACTCAGTTACAGACTGCACAAGAAGCTAGAGAGCTGGGATGGCATACACATCTAACTTTGGGGATCAAGGTGTTTGGAATTTGTCTTGCAAATAAAGGGATACAGTTGAGATCTCTGATTATCAGGAAAGGTCTTGCCAGACAGAGCAGCAGGGAAAAGATGGTGCTCAGGTTTGACATGACCCTCATAACTCATGTGCTGGATTCTTAGCCCCCACTGCAACCATGCTGGGGGTTATGAGAGGTGGTAAGGTCATGCCCTCACCAACAGTGGATGCCTCATGCTAGGAGTGTACTAGTGACCGTGAGAGTGACCGCCCCCTCCCCACGTTCCTGGCCTCTGCCACATGTCTTCCTGCCCAGCTTCCATCTTCCACCATGGGCTGGCCCAGGAGAGGCCCTTGCCAGATGCTGCCATTGTGTGTTTGATTCCTGTTGTAGCTTGTATCTAGGTGTTCCCCTTAAGCTTCATGTACTCATTGGAGGTGGCTGGATCTAGGTGTGTGAATGTGGATTAATGCTGTGATACTGGGGCTAAGGGTGGGTGGTACTGGATTAGTACACTAATTGGTTTACCACAGTTCTGGGTGTGGGTAATAGGACATGCCACCTGGGTGTGGGTGGCACCACCCAAAAGGTTTATAGCCTCAATAGGGTAAAGGAGAAAGGAAGCTTGCTGCTTTCTGCTCACTGCCTTCTGTTTGCCACATCAGGGACTGTTTCTCCTGTGTGATGTTCCTGTACTGTGCCACCCTGCCTCGCAGACAGCCAAATATGGACTGAAACTTCTATAAACTGTGAGCTGAACTAAACCTTTCCTCCTTTAACTTTGGGTGTCAATATTTTGTCTCAGCAATAAGAAAATTAACTAAGACAACTAGCCTCCCAAATCATGGGCCAAATAAATGTTGTTTGCACATTACCCAGTCTTAGGTATTCTGTTACAGCAACATAAAACTGACTAAGGAAGCCAGGTGTGGTGGACATGGCTGTCATCCAGCACTCTAGGAGGTTGAGGCAGGAGGATCACAAGTTCTAGCCCAGTGTGTACAAGTCAGTCACCTGGCGAGATTCTGACTCAAAGTAAAAATAAAGAGGGCCATCCATGGATGTAGCTTGGTGAAAAGGTCTTGAGTGCAATCCCCCAACAAACAAACAACTGACTAAGACAGGTCTAGCAAAGGGGACAGGAATTTATGGTTGTAGTGGCAGCTCAAGGAGTTGGTGGGAGGTATCAAGGTCAGCCCCTCATACTACAACACAGACAGAGAGACACACAGCTCTAGCTGGGCCCCATCTACATGCTGTCCATGGGCTCCATTGACTCACTGGGCCTGGGCAGCCTCTTCATCCCATTTTGTAGACAAGGAAAGTTCAGAGAAGTGGCTCAAGGTTGTGGGCAGTCAGTGGGGAGAAAGGGATACAAGTATAATTTCTTTAAAAACCAGCAGAGCTTGTGCTGGTTGAAGAGCGTGGGAAGGCAGGATGGAGTCCATCTCGCCTGAAGTTTCCAAGCAGAGAAAGTGAGTAATCTTTCCTAATAAAACACAACAGGAGCATGTAGCAGTGCCGGGTCAGCTTCCCAAGGCAGTCTGCCCTTGAGTGACTGCCGTTTGCCTCAGCAGAGCTACGGAGGATCACATTCTTTATCCCCACTCAGGCCTGAAAGAGCCCTGGATTGATGGAAGGCTCACACACTGGCCATGGAACCCAGGACCAGGACTGCTGAGGGACTGTTCTGCCAGAACCAGCAGCTCGTCTTAAAATGGCTCAGGGTGCTGGGACACTGAATCCCTAAATATCAACCCAAGGCTTATTTAACTTGCATAGACAGGTCTACTTGGGAAACAGGTCTGAAATCTGATTATCCTACTCCCCTAATCTACCACAGGGCAACAAAGAAAACTAGCTCAATGTTTTTTGGGCTAAATGCTGGTCTGGATGAAACAGAGTCCCCACTACATATGGAAAACTGTCAACCTATGCACTTCAAGGCAAGGTGGACACACTGACAGGACAGAGCTGCCCTTCTTCATTAGGACTGTACATAATCTTCTATAGTAAACCGTTGTCTCATAGTCTAAATTTAAAAGGGACTAACTATCTTCACTTAGGAATCTACAGGTTAAAAAAAATTCCACTTACCACTGAAAAAATAATTCAACTTGTCAAAGATCAAACCATCTCATCCCTAGTGAGTCCAGACCTCCCTGATGGGGCCCTCCATGGCAAGGTGGGTTTCCCTGAATAAATATGATTGCTTGTAGGCAGGGAGTTCATGAACAAAAACCAAACTGCCTGTGAAATACTTCAAAGAATCAACAACTGGGATCTCATCCTACTGAAAAGTTTCTGCACATCTAAAGTAATCACCAACAGAGTAAAAAGAAAACCCACAAACTGGGGAAAAATTTTCACTAACTGTCCCTCAGACAAAGGTCTTCTATCTAGAACATACAAAGAATTTTTAAAAAATCAGCCCCTCCAAATTCAAAGACCCGATCCAAAAATGGGCAGCTGAGATGAATACACACTTCTCAGATAAAGAAATACAAATGGCAAATAAATACATGAAACAATATTCAACATCATTAGGCATTTGAGAAATGCAAATTAAAACAACACTGAGATTTCATCTCACCCCATTAAGAATGGCTAGCATTAAGAAATCAATGAATAACGAACGCTGGCAAGGCTGTGGAGAAATAGGAACACTTTTCCACTGGTGGTGGGAATGCAGACTGGTGAAACCACTCCAAAACAATTTGGAGATTCCTCAGCAAACTAGGTCTAGAGGTACCACTCAACTCAGCTATTCTCCTGGGTATTTTCCCACAAGATCTGAAAACATCATATCACAGCGACATACGTGCACCCATGTTCATAGCGGGCACAATTTGTAATGGCTAAATTGTGGAAGCAACCCAAATGTCCATACACTGAGGATTGAATAAAAAACTGTGGTACTTTTGTATAATGGAATATTACTCAGCTGTGAAGAAAGATAAACTCAAGGCTTTTATAGGTAAATGGTCATAACTAGAGACTATACTCATAAGTGAAATAAATCAGACCTGCATGTGGAAGCAACATATTGTCTCACTAGTGTAAGAACCTGAAAGAGTGAATAAAAATTAGGAGGTATGATAGACATTGTGAAATGAAAGGAAAATGCTCAAAAGTAAAGGGCAACTGAGGTGTGGGAAAAGAGAACAGAAAGAAGGGGAAATCATGTATGTATGTATATACAGGATAGCTAACAGTGGTACTATTGTCTTCTATTGCTTTACTGAAAGGAACAGTTAATGATTACTTGTTTGATCAATACTGCATGTTTCTATTTGTTTTCCTGAGAAACCACTTTGAAGATACAATATGCACTACAACAACCATTATTAATTTCCTACCACTTTGTCTATAATTCTGTATTTTTTGTATTGTTCTTACGCTGTTTTGTAAATGGATATGTTTGTTAATATGTTTTCTTCTTTTAGTTTTAAAATAAATTTTAAAAAAGAAATAAATATGATTGACTGTGACAGGCCTTCAGGTGCTTTTAGTTTCCTTCCAACATCATGTACAGAGAGGAAGAACAAATCCCAAATTGAACCTATCTTCTCCGGCCTTTGTTAAGGAAGTCCAGAGCAGGACAGGAAGGCAGGCACTCAGTCCACGCCAGCTCTGCCAAGGCAGGGGGACGCATGTGGAATTCACCAGGTGATGCCCTGACAGCTCCCCGGCACGCAACACTGCTTACACTGTGGAGCACCTGAGAAGTGAGTCCAGGACAGCAGTGAGGATACACATGATGCCCCCGACATCCCTAGGACCAGCTGTGAACACCCAGACAAGAGCCCTTCACACCCCAGCCTCCCTCCTCTCCACAGGACACTGGGTCTCTCTGACCTCATCCACAGCCCACATTTGAGCCCCCGTTTCTACACAGTAAGCAAATCCTAAAGAAGATAAATTCAGAAGACAGGCTAGTGCCAAAGAAAAGCAAATAAAGCCACACGAGTGCAACAAGTGACGTCTCTAGGAGTTCTTGCAGAACCCTGAAAATGTGCAAGAGTCAACTCCTCCCCTCTCTAACCTGAACTGCATTTCTGGACACATCCCACACAGAGCTGTCAGACTGGTGACATCACACATCCTTTGTCCCTCTCTAGCAGTGAGCACAGGGAAGCTGAGTCCACCACAGAGGTGAGGGAGACATGGAAATTTGCAGTAGGGTCTGTCTGAGCTGCTCCTTGGGCCTGCTTAATCCTGCGTGCTCACATTTAAACCCCAGGGCCAGAGCAGGTGTTTGGCTGGGTTGAATCACATTTCCCTTTCTCAGAGGCAGTTCTAGAAATGTCTAGAGAAAAAGGGAACATAGTCTTGAGCTCAGGAGCCACAATCCAGTGACCTAAAAGAAAAGGAACAATTCCATAAAAACTCCAAGGAAGAGAGAAAGACCAGACCCGCACAGGTGTTTAGTACAGCACAAGTGTTCTGTTGGGTTTCTGCTGAGTGTCTCCTCTGATTCCTCCGGGCTAAGCTGGGGGTGGTGGGGAGCAGAGAAACAAGTGCATGCATGACAGATAGCCTCTTTTCCAGAGCTGATCTCTCTTTAGGGGTGCTGTCAGCTAGAGGGACAATGGCAGCATATCCAGAGCCAAATGGAACTACTACATGAAACAGAGTAATCAAAGTGTCGGAGAGAAATAAGGGCAGGGACCATCAGTTTAAACTGGAGAAAGGCTTCCAGAAAGACACAGTCCTTATGCTGGGCTGGCACAGGGCAGTTCCAGCAGCTACCAGGAAATGGAAATAAAGGCTACTCATCACAAAGCACCAAGTCCCTTCAGGGTGGTAGATGCACGGAAGACTGGCAGACTGAGAATCTCGGAACCTCTATTTTTGCCAGAATACAATGAAAGGTATACACTCCTGCTAATGAATGAATAAGGCCTTAGGTGCTTCAGGACTTGGCGGGAGGCCCTGAGGAGCCTCAAAATGATGTGAGAGCCTCAGGCAAGCTTGGCCTTGGAGCAGACTGCCTGGGTTCCACATCTGTGTTTCCTGTGAAGCTCAGCCCTTAATGATACATGCTCAACTAGGACTGCTACCTCCTGTCCCCAAAGGCTGCAGGCTGCCTAGGGGGTACAGGGTCTGTGTTCGCTCAGTGTCTTAACTTTCCTTTCCCCCTGAGGCGCACACCAACCTCGGATTTCTTTCAGTCCCTATTTGCTACTCAGGCCAGTAATCCTCAGAGGGCCACAAACCCTTCGGTCTCTATCTGCTCACCATCTCTCCTCCCTGGCTTTGATCACGAAGGTGAAGACTCTAATTTCCTGGTTTCTGTCTCATATGGAAAAGCTTCCAGGGTTTCTGGCCCATGTGCTGTGCACAGCTCCAGCAGATCTGAGCTTTGTGCCCACATGTGGCCATTTGCTGGAGTAGGATGGAGACTGCAACTCATCTCTCTCTCTCCAACCTCCACACGCTAGGTGAGACAGTAGAGATCACAAAGAACAGCTCTTTCCTGTGAAAAAGAAATTTCCTGTGGAAAAGAATTTTTCCTGTGAAAAATTCCAGGATCCTCATCAGATTTCCCAATGTCCTTGTGAAGTGTTTACTCCTCTACTCTTCCTGTCTGTGGACAAAATTCTTTAAAAAATCTGCAGCCCAAGTAAAGGAATGGATCTCCACAGACACATCCTAGGGGCTGTTCTGGAGACCTGGCGTCCCAGCTCCAGGCCTGTCTGTTCTGCACAAGGGGGAGGAATGTCGGGGAGGCCCTGACTCCCCATGAATACTGGGCTTCAACTCCATCTTGAGACAAAGCAGTGTCGGCCAGTGTTCGCTCCCTTTTAATTTGCAAAATGCTGAGTAATTCATCTAAAAGCTACCCGCTGGGTCCCCATGCTGGCTTCTCTGTGGGAAGCATCTCAGTTACCAGAACTTTGACTCTGCTTCACAATTACCTGGCTGAACAAGTCTAGCACTTCCTCTGGTTTCACCTTTGTAACCTTATCACCCAGGAAGTAGTAAGACCAGTATCCTTTAACTTGTCAATCACTAAAGAGATGGTTGACTTTGGAACCTCCACTTTAAATTCCACACCAAGAAATTGCCACTTTGTTCTAGGTGGGGATGGGCTTAACTTCTAAGCCTCTTACCCATGGACTCACTCCGGGTTTCACCTTCCTAGGAGACTGACTATAGAGAAACAAACAAACAATAAAAACCTATTCCCATCATTCAAATAAACACCTTTGCAAAAGCAGAGTCTCCGACAATTAAGTTCACTGAGGACCCGGGAACCTGCTTCAGCTCCTCCTGCAATCCCACTACTCAGGGCAGTGGTTCTCCAGATGCAGCCTCCAGGAACTGGCTACAAATGAAAGTTTTCATGCCTCAACAGGACCCCCCGGATCAGCTGCATAGGTAACTCTGGTTCACACAAAAGGTTGAGGACTGCTGACTTAACACATGGAATATATCATAAGTATGTTCACATCCCTATGAGAAATCAACAGTGACTCAGTGTTCTTGTGCTTTACAGAATAGCTGCTCAGGGTAATGGGCTCCCAGTTCTCAGACAAAGACACCACAGTGTGGCCCTTCTTGCTGATGTGTGCTGCGGTGGAAAACTCTGAGTACCTGGCTTTGCCTCTGCCTCTGGACTCACTACCCACAGACTGCAGCCACAGAGCCCCTTTGTGCTGCTGCCTGGGCTGGGTTCTCTCTGGCCTCCCTGGTGTTGACTGCAGTCTGCTATGGCCAGATCTTTACTCTGGCTCTCTTTCCTCTTTTTATAGCTAAACTCTCCATGTGAGCTTGGTTTCAGGTACACACCGCCTTCCCCGGCCAGCTATTCCCTCCAGGGTAGGGTTCTCTGCCCACCCAGAACATCCTCATTAGCACATCCCTCCCTGGGCACAGATGCTCCTGGTCTCACCTTCCTGGCTGCTGTTAGCCTGCACCGCCAGCCCTGTGAACACAGGACACCCATGACAAGTAGGCAGAAATTACAATCCGGTACACATGAGAAGGGGAAAGGGGGTGGGGAGCACTGGCATTTTTGGATGCTGTGATACATTCTTCTGGGTTTGTATGGAAGTGTAAGGCTCCGGGTCCTTGTCCCTCTGCACCTTGAAAGAACAGCTCTGCGCTTTTCCCTGAGAAGTCCACGATGCAGCTGGACCTTCACACAGTGCTGCTCCTGGCCACAGGGTCTCACTGAGTCATGAAGCAGACTCATCACACATCCATCTGCAGGTGGCTGGATGGAAACCAGGCGTGGCAGACACCCAGCAGGTGCCCTTGATTCTGAAGAGCACTGGTGCCTTCAAGGGACCCTGACTTTCCAAAGGGCAAGCTGAACCCACAGCCTGGTTTGGCTTAATGACAAGCAGAGACAGGGGAGATGGACTCTTGGGCCTGCGATTCATGAGAGAAACCTCCAGGCCTAGACATTATCTCTACTGACAGTGAAAAGAATGGAATTTCAGAGGACTCAGATCCCTTGCCCATGACCACAGTCACTCATTCCTTAACTTATTCCAGAAAGAATTTAAGTCTGGGTGCAAAGCTACACACAGAATGGAATAAAATGAAACCTAGGGAATGAGGAAAACAGGAAAGAGAAAAATGAAACCAGGTTTGAGATGAATTTTAAGAATAAAATCCATGGCCTGGGGTTGTGTGCACGTGATAAAAAGGCTTGGTGCTGGGCTGTCTGATAACCACTGGGAAAGGATAAAAGGAACAGTCCACAGCCTAAAGTTCCTGCACTGTTTTCTTAGAAGTGAAGGCTGGGTCTTGTCTGAGAGCACTGTTAATACTCAGTGTGCAAATATTAGATACCATTATTTTCTCCAACAAAGGAGGAGAAGAAAGTAGGGCAAGAGGAAGCTATAGCAAGATGATATAATCTAACAAAAGGAAGTAAACACCAAGCAGAGCTCAGAGCTTTCTTCCCACCCAGGGTCCTCTGGGAAAGATACCCTCCTAGGGCTGGGGATATAGCTCAGTGGAATAAGTGCTTGACTAGCAAGCACAGGGTCCTGAGTTCGATCCCCAGTACTGCAAAAAAAAAAAAAAAAAAAAAAAAGAAAGACACCCTCCTGCAGCTGACACCCCAGTGTTAACCTCCAGTGGTCATGTTATAGGCAGCTGAGTTAGATAGAAATATTATAGGCAGTCAGACAGGGCCAGGCCCTCGAGGGAGCCAGTAGGCCTGAAGGAGCAAGCAGACCTGTGGGCCAGACCTCAAGACAAAAGGTGCTAAACAAATGCACCCACTTATCTCCCTAGGTGTAAAACATAGGGATTGATATTCTAAATAAGTAACAACCGCCTTCTAAAAAGCCAGGAAGAGTCACTAGCCCGACCCCCACAGAAAAAGCCCAGCTCCGAATTCATGCCCGCTTGCTACGTGACTCGCTTCCCCATTTGATCTCAGTCCACTCAGTCTTACCTGGACAATTATGCCTGTGATCTTATTGGTGGACCACAGTGTTGTCCATTTCCCCTACCTTGGACCCGCCTCATCTCATGGTTTTTCCCTATGAAGTCCCTGGAAAAGACAGAGTCGGGGGCAACCCACTCGGGCCCCCCTTCTGTCCCCCTCTTGGACAGAAGCTTTCTTTCTCTCAATAAATATATTCTGCTCTTAACCTCCGTTGTTCCTAAAATTCATTCTTCGGTTTTAGAGAACACGAACTCGTCTGATATCATTCAGGTTGGGATATTTATTTTCCTGTATCAGTCACAAGAAGGTTACATGATGCTCACATCACTACCCGAGGAGGTGATAAATACAGGCATTAAGAAAGTTAAAATGCATGAAACACTTTCCTCGCATAGTCTCCTTCTAAGAAGACAAATTAAGACACTTGGATTTCTTTTCTGAACCTCAACTCTGTACAGCACACAGTGGATGAGTGCATTCAGTTTTAAGTTTAGATCTATATCTTCATGTTATAGAATTAATCATCCCTTCTGTACCTTCCTATCCAGTTTCCATTGCCCTATCCAGTGAAATAATTTAGAAAAAGCACAATGTGGATATTTTAATTAATTCCAAAGTAGTGTCTGGTTTTGTTTTAGGAAAAAGAATAAAATTGTGCACAAGATATGAAGAAATTCTTTTAGAAGGCCTAGAAATGACCACAGCAAGTAAAAGAAAAACACTTTTTCCACTACCAACTCCAGATGACACAGGTCTTTCTGAAACCTACACAAAGCAGGTTTTAATTTCAGGGCAATGAAATAGTATCAGTAATAAAATCAGCCAGACCGAACACTGCCTTGGATGAGAATCTTCTAGGAGCGCCCTATGCTTTCCTTGTCACAGGCCCACATGGAACTTGGGGTCCTCTCCCTACTCCCTTCAACTCCTGAGACATCCATCCAGGTCCTCAGGTGTGAACTCACTGCCCAACTGCCACCACTTGGACATGAGCTTCCTGGAAGGCCACCAGGCAGTGTGACTGCAAATGTACTTCACGACTCTGCACACACTGTCCACCACCTTCCAGATGCATCAGCCATAGTGGCCTCCACTCTGGGCCTCAAGAAGGCTTTGTCCACACCAGGATGGGGCCTGTTGCTCTCTCTGCCTTGATGGGCCCCTGGCCATGGAGGGGGTCACATCACGGGAGGGTTCCTCATGAAAGCTCTTCCTGCCCACCTGATTCAAAGTCGACTGCCACCCATCCCCCCATTACATCATCCTATTTCCTCCTCTTCCCCTGAGGGTGGGGAGGCGAGGGTGACTCTTTGTCTCTTTATGCTGCATTCTCTAAAGGGACATCTCTGTCACTTTTGTTTGGTACCTAAGTACCATGCTGGCACAATACCTGGCACACAGCAGGTGCCCCATGAAAGTTGTAAGAAGATCAGGAAATAATTAACTCTTTTCTGAAGCTCATGGCAGAAGCAGGGCAGGCGTGAGCCTGACAGACAGGAGAGTTTGTAGGCAGCCACAGTGGCCCACACCACATCCTCTTACAGAGAACTAGACCAGCATCCACCGGTTCCACAGGCTGGAATGAGTCCTTTATGGCCCTGTGCCTCCTCAGTGAGCCCCACAGTGAGGTGAGGAAATCACTTTGCACATCAGCCTCAGCTTCAAGATGCAGAATGAAGCTCTATTGAAGCTCTAATTGCAGCTTTGAAGGTAATATTCAAAGGAGAAAACGCCACAGCAGGATTCCAGAATGTTTGTGATTAACATAAACTCAAAGCTAAAATGAAAACCTCAAGTTGAAATTGTACTTAACCTTCAGGTAGGAAGGTCAGGCAGTGAAGGACTCACTTCACCCAAACTGTCTGGCCTCTACTTCCACTACTTAGGCGATTTCAAGGCTCCTGGATGTCTCACTGGACAGTGACAGTTTTTGCCTAAGGGCTGTGGTCACCACACAGTTTAAAAATGGCATTTGGGATGGGAGCCGTGGGTCACTGGTAACTGTCCCAATTTCTGGAAAAACTGGGAAGCAAAAGAGTTAGTATTTGAGACCTCCACGAGGGCTGGAGACCAGAGGTCTCTGCATAGGCATCGTGCAACCAAGTCCTGGTAAGAACTCAGGATAGCAAAGGGTCCCAGCTGGAGACTCTCGGTGAGTATCACAGCACACTGTGACCACGAGAAGTTAGCCTCAGGCCAGGAGGCCACCAACAGAGGACAGCAGCAGCTCTAGGCTGGGTCACTCCTGCATCCCGTCCTGGTACCCTCGTGATTTCAACTTGAACCCTGTCCTAACACCAGGCTGCAGCCATGACTGTAATGACTTTTCTGTGCATGCAGCTGCAGGTCTGTGACCTGGCAGGTCACAGAAAACATGGCTCTGTGTGGATTCTGACCCAGTATGGACCCAGGCCCTCTGTGAGGTCAGCACATCTTCTATTTCAACTTCTTTAAAGGATAGTGTTTGCCTCTTCAATATGAAAAATTAACCACAACAGGATTATGCACGTGGATAAATGATGTTCCAAGCATCTTTATACTTTTTTTAGTAACTCATGCCTTGGCCTCTGTGCTGGGTCCTGCCCAAGACCCAAGTGGCCAGCAGCAGGGCAGTGAGTTGACACTGGGTGCTAAGGATCTTAGGGGGCCCTCTGTGTGTGGGTGTGTGTGTGGGGGATTCTTTTTATATTTGTCAGGCAGCCTCTAGGATACAATGGAAAAACAACTGGAGGCTGTGAGAGGAGATGAAAATGAGAGAAGAGACAGGAAGACACACAGCACTGTCACCTCAGAGGGGCCAGTCATGAATCCAGACACAACCAAGTGACCCAGTCCCCTTCTCCACAGGACACCACCCACCACCAGCTGCTGGGAGTTTCTCATCACACATTCCAGGAGAGAATCCTGCAGAAACTGTTAGGGGAGGTTGTCTAATGTAAGGAAAAGTCAGCTAGCAAAGCCTCGGCTTAAGCCACATTATTAACACAGCAGGTCGTAATTTTACTCGATTTGTCACCAAAAGATTTTGCACTCAAACATATTGGATTCATTCACTAAAGCAAATTATTCCGATTAAAAGAACTTGATCATATATCAAACTTGTATACCAAAGTAGCCAGGAAGGATTAAACTGATATGTGAGTAAACCAACAGCAAAGCTTAAAAGTTTTCCTTAAAGAACACCAGTTCAGTATTGTTGACTAATATGTAGTCATCTCCTGTTCACTTACAATGACAGCTTTCCAAGTACTCCTACAATGGATAGTTTAAAAAAGACCAAAGTAAAGTGAGAGTTAGAAGCCCTAGGCCTTTCAAAAGTAAACTCTAATTACAGAAAGCAGAATTATTACTTTGACCTCATGAAAAGCATCATCTCATAGCTCTGATAGAAGCTGCTTTGGGGAAGGTGGTGTGTGGTGAATGAACCCCAAATGCCAGCTTCTCTTAGAATCGCTCCTTTCCTCTCTCCCTTTTCTGGTTGTGGCCAGGGTGGGGAAAGAAAGGCTAAGTGTGTCTTACACTATTTTATTCTCTGTCTTTAAAGTAGGTTACAAATATTTCTCTGGATGATGAGGGGAAAACAACTGGAATCAAATTCCACTACCACTTATGTAGGTAATGTTCATGATTAAGGCACTGCCAATCCCTTGAGGACTTGTAAAACATATGTCACAGCCATGGTTCTGATCATATTTTCAGGTTCACTTACAAATCCCGCCAGTGCTTTAGACCATACAGTTAAAGATTACATGTGTGGGATGTCATGTGATTGCTCTTCTCTCTTTATTGTAAGTCAGAAACAAGTCCTTTTAAACAACTGCAATGCGATCCTGACTTAGCCTTCATCTTTCAGCGTCATGAGAGAGAACCAGGTGTGTGTGCAATTGTTCTGAATCCTCGTCAGGTGGGAATCTGACACATCAGTTCTCCGGATAAGAGATCAGAAAGGCAACTGGCACTTGGGGTACACACTTCCCATTGAGAGGTGGGAACAAGGGTAGGCAGCACCCGGAAACCCTCCCTGTCCATTCCACACCAGCACCATCCTGTCCTCAGAGCAACAGCCCTACCTGGTGGCTCTGCTGGACCAAAGGACCTAGAATACAGGGTCACAGGGCTAGAAAGTGGCAGAGTGTGGATGGGTTTGGTTTGGTCCCTCACTCATGGCTCATTCTGCCTACAGCTTCCCAGTCTCCCCGGAAACCAGAGACACGGACCTCCCCAGATCCCCCTGAGAAGAGAGGTGCCATTCTAAGTTGTATCTTGTTGATTTGCTTCTCCTGCCACACATATGCTTGAAGGAGAGAAGAAACACAGAGCACCTCTCCCAGTGCCCGGCAATGCATCCTTGGTGCGTGGGGGGGGGGGGATGAGGACTCCACCAGTAGGTGCAGGAGAAACACAGCTGTTGAGCACTGCCCTCCTGAGAGCCTCTGTCCTTTCTGGGGAAGAGTGGTGGGTGGCCGAAGGGTCCCCTGCCATCACACAGACCATGAAGGAGGAGCATAAACCCACCTCCCCCCACACACCACCCTTGGCCTCCTTGCTCAGAGATCCCAAGAGCCTGCTGATGAGCTGTCTTCACAGACACACTGAGCCCCTGACTCAACAAGCGATCACTGTGCCACTGTGTGAAGGGCAGAAGGGGATCAAAGGCCACAGGAAGATTCAGTTCCTTTTGTTCATGAATGGTGAAGCCATTCTCACTCCTTCTGCCAAGGCCCTCATCATACTCTTGCTGTAGTCTGGGGATCATAACACTGATTAGTTCACCAAAGGCAGGAGAAACAGAAATGTAGAGACAGGTGCTCATCCCTGCAGTTTGTTCTCCAGTTTTGTTCTCATATAAACCTTTGAAAGGGAATAAAAGCCACTGTTCAGGCACTGTCTTTCTATTCTACTTGGAGCGGAGAAGCATCCAATCTCTCACTCTGTTTGATCAGCTCATTGATAGTGGAGGAAGTGATAGTGCCAACAGTAACCTCACTGGATCTAAAAGGCAGCACTGCAGGGTGGTCCCTGGTTGTCCCTACTTCACAGACAGGCTCACTGAGGTTCAGAGAGTTTAGGTAGTTGCTCAAGGCTTTATGTCCTAGCTGGGTGCTGAGCAGTGGGAGATTGCAAAGCTCTGAGAGAAGTTTTCACTATGTGGTTCAGGCTGGCCTTGAACTTGCTCTGTCACCCAGCAAGGTCTTGAATGTATGACTCTCTTATCTCAGCCTCCCCAGTGCTGGGACTATAGGCATGCACCACCATGCCCACTTCACATAGCTCTTACCTGGTTTGCTCTACTGCTTCCTAGCAAAGCTCAAGGAAAGATGAGTAGGTCCCAAATGATGCACGGCTTGTCCAATCACTGAACTTGGTCTTACATTAAGGGACTGAAAATGCTCACAATGTATTCCATACATGTATGAATTCCCCAACATGAATTACTATGCATCATAAATATATATTTGTAATAAAAAGTTTTTAAAAGATTCCTCAATTGGAACGGAAAAAGAGTAAGGTTAATTTGGCAGGTGGCACCAGGAGGGGCAAGAACGGAACCTCAAAAATTCAAATTATAACAGGAAAATGGCTTGAAGGAGCTCCGTGCGTGACTTGGAGCCAAATGGTCTGGCAGATGCAGCCGTGCTTGGGGATCTGCGATGACAGGGCCACTCCTTTTCCCACCTCACTTGGAGCTGCCTTTATAGAACTTTTATTTTATGTCCAAAGATCAAATAAAAGAAAGATCACATTTAATGAGAGCTGGGGGAAATCAACTGGTGGCAATTAAAGAGTAAAAATATCCTCTTGTGGCTGCAGACCACAGGAGTTTCCTATTTTGAAGCGGCACAGGCAAACCTCTTGAACAAGGCCTTCTGGGCTGCATTTGGCTCGTGTTTCCCCCACACCCACTGTGCTTACAGCTCTCGAGGTCACAGGATCCTGTAGTAAGTGGAAGCACAGCCAGGCCAGACCCACCAACCATGAGCACAACCTTGCAGCAGGAAAGTCAGATCCAGGTCTGTTCCATGGCATGTGATATTGAGTGGAAGGGGTTAAATAGAGTTAGAAAAGATCATGGAATCTTTTCTCTTTTTGAGGGTCCTTCCTCCAACCTCAGTCCTGTTTCCATAGTCCTCTGATTCCAGATAAAAAGACTGAAGTTGGCCAAAATCCAAGGACTTTTCACTTTCCTTCCTTATTGCCCACATGCAGCTGGGTCTGGGGTAGACCAGCAGGCTGACCTGGGCCCCCACTCAGCTTGGAATAATTTCTCAAACACCCATAGGTAGACAGGGTGCCTGGAGGGTCCACCTTAGCAAACCCCTCCTTCCTAGACCTTTAAGGGTTAGGCCAGAAATGGGAAAGACTTCTTCCATCTTAAGAGTCAAGCTGAAAAACCTGGAAAGCCTCTGGAATGTCATCAGCTTCCCAGGAAACATGCTGACATCCCAAAGTACTGAAATGCCTAGAGAAGCCCACCTTAGAACACTTCCTGGAGTTTCCCACCTGGGGTCATTATATGGCGTGCACTCAAGACAAGAGGCTGGACAGAATGAAGTGGGAATGTTTACTGTGGGATCTTGTTTATTTGCCAGGACACTTGGTATACTCTGTCCCCAGGTCAAGTCCAGCCTTGGTCTGTGACCCACTCATCCCCCAGAGCATGCTGGTTACCGGTAAAAGGTGACGTAGTCCACCGTGGAGTGGCAGGTCTGAAACTCCCAGGCCTTGATCTTCTGGCACTCTCGGTGGGCTCGCAGCTTCACCTTCACTGTCCCCTGGCACAGCTCAGGCACTGGTCTCCTCCGGGGTCGGTTGCAGAACTCATTGGACTCCACCCTCCAAGACTCGGCGAAGTCGTCCACATCAAACTTGAAGTTCCCATCTCCACCGATTAAGTCATCCCGTTTATGCCCATTGTAGTTGCCACAGAGACCGCACAGCTTGCCCTTGAGATGAGGGGCAGCCATGACCTCTACAAAGCTGTCTCCATCCCAGGATATTTCCAACCCTAGAGGAGAAGAGAGCACTTCTGAATTTCCAGTAGTCCAAATGTGCACATCTTTACACACTATGTGTGACCACCTCCTCTAACTAGAACATGGTGGTTCTATCCAAATTCTCAACTACCTTTTAATTTCATCACTTTGAACACTATAAATTTCACAAATCATCACATGTGAGGCTAATGATTGTTAAACTGTGCAAACTGGCCCTTGTAATATCTTCGGTAGTCCTATTTTGACCTCTATAGACAAGTGCTCTTTGACCACACTACTCTAGGTTTGTATTTTGGGCCTTTCTTCAAGTACTTGTGTTAGCCCAAACTGTGCCTTCATTTATCCAATAAATAACATAAAAGAAATATGACGGTTCTTTAATGTCACTTTTGTATTTTTACTCAGAAAGATTCCCGTGTAATTATTCCTCCAAATGCCAAAGGAAATTTTCCAAATTATCTGCTATAATAAGAGTATAAAAGCAATGAATATATGAATAAAGCTTCTGAACACATTGTCTGCAAAGGACAACACTTCTATAAATGAACACATTTGCTCCTTTGTGAGCTTAGAGTCATTTCTGAGACATAGGCCCTGACCCAGGTTTCCTGGGGCTGAGTTGCTGGGAAACTTTCCTCTTTCCATCCCAGGCCTCCATCCCTGGTGTGCTCACTTGAGGGGGTTGGAGGCATCAGGTCATAGACCTGAATCCTCTTGTGCCCATTATCAGGCCAGTTCTGCCTTGGTCATCATGGAAACTCCCTTTCCTCTAGGAAAGAGGGGAGACAGTCCCTCCTTGGTTTGCTGAACTGACTTCTAAAGTGCAGGAGGGCTGGTTTGAACACATGAATGTTCCTCCAGGCACACTGGCCTGGGATGTCTGGGAGCCAGCCAGTGTGTATAAGCAGTCGTGATGCATAAAGGCCAGGGGACACCCACAGCACATCATTGCACCTGCCTGCCTCGGGACTTCTCCTCAGCCACTGCCACTGTCTTCTAAGGGGCAATCACAGAGCAAGCTACTTTAAATAGGAGTCTCTGCCTCCTTTGGATTTTAAAATCTTACCCTTTTGGGTTCTTGAAAAAACTAATTTATTTTCCTGCCTGAATCTTTGGAAAAATAAAAATTTCTTCACTTACAAGGCTTTCTTTGTTCTTCCTCCTAAAAGACCAAGACAAGCAAATGTTCCGGAGTTGGGCATGAGGCAGTAGTGGGACAGGAAAAATACAGATGGGGAAGAGGAGGGGAAGAGGAGGAGGGGAGGAGGTGTAGAGGGACAGTAGAAGAGAAAGCAATGGATCTTGTCAGGAAATGACTGGAACAAGGCAAGGCCACCGGAGTGATGTAAGAGATGTAAGATCAGGAAGAAGTACCCGGAAGTGAGACTCCACGCCGACTCTGCCCAAGTCTGAACCAGTCTGAGGAGACAGAAGCCTGGCCACATGGCCTTACTTTGAGTAGGCCACACAACTATCCAAGATGGAGTTAATTCAGGTGAGCATTAGAAGGACACTCAAAGCTTACAACTGGGGTTTTTCAAGAAAGAAGTAGAAAATCCTACAAGGAAATCCCTGTAGAGTAAGTGTTAGGAGCCAAAACATTCTAACTCTAAGGTAAATGGTGGAGGAAGATTTCATGGTTGGGAGAAAAACAATTACATAGATTTGCAAAGTAAGAAATGATGTAGTACCTGGGAAAGCATCTTTAGGGAATCACCTGATAAAGAGAAGACAGTAATGAGGCCGGGTAAGGAGAAAAGAGCCAGAGTACTAGAATGTCCGCTCTGGGCTGAGCCCTGCAGCTCTCTGTGAGAACGTGGTGTCAGCTCTGACAACCACAGCTTGAATGTACTATGGTTTCCACTTCCTCCCACCCATTATCTAACAACACATTACCTGGCGCATGGCATGAAATCAGTAACTGAATGAATGACCCTTGTAATGCCGATTCATCAAAAAAATGATTTTAATGCTGATTTGGATGATTTTAAAGGAGACAAGCAAATTGTAAAATGGCTTGTAATACACTCTCCAGGGTGTGAAAGAAACCTAGCCTCATGACTGTAGCCAGGCAGCTATTCAGCAATAGAAAGAAGGAGAGGAAATCGCTTCCACAAAAAACCCAACTTTTAGATCATAATCCCAAAGATTTTCCATGTTGCAAAGTTTTCTCAACAACAAATCTCTTTCCTAGACAGTAGGCAAATACTGTTTCTCCAAGTGACATAAACAATTGAGAATTTACACTCAAAGGAGCTCCCATGTTGTGACTGACAGCATAGTAAATGGGAGCCTTTGGGCCACTGAATTCACAGGAACTCCACTCACAGGAAACAAGCCCATCACTGTACCCATATGGGCTTGGGAGGATGCAGACCCTGTGTTTTCAACAAATGCTTTTCAAAACCCATGATGTCACATAGTAACACAGGGTCCCAGAGTAAAAAGAATAATGTGTAATTCACTCCTTTTTCCTTTTTTCTTTGTTATTATTACACAAAGAAGGTTTTCACTGACTGATGAGCACTTCACAGAGCAAAGAGATGATTTATTCTACCCCAGTCCCTTTGCCTCTTGCTGTATCATTTACATACATGTCTATGGGAATACGTTTACCCTCTCCAAGAGTAAAATCTATGGGAAGTAGGTTATGGTCATAAAGTAAAAAATCAATCAGTCTAGTAAGTTGCAATTGAGGGACTTTCTTTTGCAAATGATATTTTAAATCAGCATCTTTTGAGGGGAAAATGTCATGGAAATGTTTGAGGGGTTGAGCACAGTCCTTTCTGCAGCTGGGTTGAGTTTCCCAACTGTCAGCATGGGAAATTGGGCGGTAACAACGGGCGGAGGCGGAAGGCTAAAGCTGAAGCGCATGCTCCACCGGGAGATGTGAGCAGTAGCCGCATTCCTCTCCCTTTCAGAAAGGCCTTCCCCTTCTCCCTTCCTGCCAGTGGACGTTTTGCCAACTTGTTCTTCATCCTGCAAATGTGATCTGACTACAGGCCACCTACCCCATTAAGACGTTGGTGGTATTTGCATAGCTGTTGTATTTTGTGGATGTTGTTTGCTTCACATTGCTTTGCTTTTTGATTACTGAAGGTTTGGCTGCTGCCCACCTGAAGGGGAGAGGAGGTGCAGAATCTGAAGGCATACCTCAGTGATATGCAAAAGTGGGTCGTGTTCCTGATGAGCTTTCACCTCACAGTAGGGGGAGGGTATATTTTCCGGGTTCCAGTGGAGTGTTCCACCAAAAATAAAATTAACAGCCATTTTGCTCATACAGATGGGGAAGAGGAGGGGAAGAGGAGGAGGGGAGGAGGAGTAGTGGGACAGTAGAAGAGAAAGCAATGGATCTTGTCAGGAAATGACAGGCAGAAGGCAAGGCCACCAGAGTGATGTAAGATCAGGAAGAAGTACCCGGAAGTGAGACTCCACGCCGACTCTGCCCAAGTCTGAACCAGTCAAGATAATATGAAGTTATCTTCACTTCTGTTAATACAAAAACGACTGAGGAAATACAGAATTATAGAGAACATAGAAGGGAATTAGCTCTGGATGCTGTCCTACATAATGTTGCCTTCACCTTTGTTACTCAGTTACACAGATGATGGCCCATTTGATCATTCAATTTTTCTCCTCCCTCATCTCCATTGCCCTACCACTCAATCAGTCATCTTCCCTGTGATAATAATGTATCAGGTGATCTGATGTAAAATTTTCAGGTACAGTTGATGAGGTGCACAGACTAAATAATCTGCTAAGTACTGAGAGCAGGGGCCAGCGTGCAGTGGGGTAGGCAGTGCTAATCCTAAACCTTGTCCCCAGCCAGTTGTTGGGGAATAAGCAGCAGGACCTAATTCCATGCTAAATACACGGCCACCTGCACAACTCTGCCAGGGGATTCCATCCTGCAGGCTGAGTCCAACAACCACGGGCAAGGAGCCTTTCCTCTGCCTCCTGTCCTCTGGGTGCTTTGAAGTGACTGTTTCGAAGGCAGTCCCCTTTGATCATATGAGCTTACGAAACAGAACAAGGAATCTACAGAGGAAGAACACATGAGGAAATGCTGTGATGTTTTAAATAGACAATCAATAAGTGACAAAAAGAAACCAACTCTAGGGAGCAGTTCAAATTGAGCTGGCCAGGCCAGGGTTGAAATGCAATCTTCTGGAAATCAAGTTGTTCCATGCAAAGCATGGGCACAGAGCAAGCACAGTGCCTGGGGGGAATGAGATGCTCTCAGAGGAACGAAGCTCCTCCCAGTAAGCAGAGGCTGAATGACTTCTGTGTAGGGGAAAATAGCTTAGCTGGGTGTGGTGGGTAGCATATAAATAGTTTGTTTTGTGGAAAGAGAGATGGAAAAATAAATTATAAAACTTGAGTTCCAGGCCTAGAATGGTTAAATTCACTAATCTAATTATGGTGTTTGTGATCCATTATTATTTTCTTAGCAGCTTTGCCCATTTGTTCATTTTCACAACATGGAATCCTTGCAAAGAAGAGGCTCAATCCCTGAGGCTTTGACAGCTGTGGGTGGAACAGCATCGACCCTCTTGGGCTGTTAGTAATCTTGAGAGACCCAGGATGCTTGGAGAACTGATTTGTAGCTGACTAATAATTTCCATCTTGGTAGAATCCACTTTGTAGGTCTGGCTTGCAAATAGATAGGCAAGGTGCTTCTCATGTACCATGTAATAGCAGGTGATCTTGGTATGTTTTACAGGAAGCCAGAATCAGGCAGGGCCTACATTTGCAGAGTGTGTGCCCTCTGGACAGAAGAATGGGTGACTGCATCTTCTGAACACTTCTAATCCCTCTAGAGTCCATGAGAAGAGCTCCTCATATCTGCGACAGGAAGAATGGGCGAATGTTCAAATACATTAGTGCTTTCCCTGTCTCACTGAAATGCTGATGTATTTGCTAACTAAAAGCTCCCAGGGCTGCACCTTGGCCTTTTGCCTTTGTTTACTAAGCAGGCACACCAAGGAGTCAAAACAATTTATCAAAATACATTTTGGCTTAAATTGAAATAGTAAGCAAGAATAGCATCATGGACTCTCAAGAGTGACTGCTCTCTCTATCAAAGGCTCCCCTTTCTGACTGTGTTACCTAAGGAAATTGGAAATCAGTGATGCTTTCACACTGCTCAATTCTCATCTGTAAGAAGGCAGTCAGTAGGCCAGCTGCCTTACAGTATCATTACGGTTGAA
This sequence comes from Dinomys branickii, assembly GCA_004027595.1. NCBI lineage: Eukaryota > Metazoa > Chordata > Mammalia > Rodentia > Dinomyidae > Dinomys > Dinomys branickii. The sequence goes on along the minus strand of PVLD010009078.1, from coordinate 55,254 downwards.
AGAGACAGCACCCACCAGGATACACAGTGCAATATTCGACCAGAAAGCAACAGGGTGGACCACAGGTGGCCCACAAAGAACCACAGCATGGTATCATAAAGTGCACAGATGAGCAGGACTTGGTCTCTGGGGCTGACAACCAGGAATTGAGTTCTGCTTCTACAGTTATTTTTAAGTAGCTTCTACAGTTACTTTTAAGTAACATTTAATAGACAAAGACTTAGCCTCATGTACCCCTAGCAGTCACAGACAGCTTGGCATGGGGGTGCCTACAGGTGGAAATGCAAGGTGCAACACTGGTGCTAGAGAGGTCTTAGCCAACAGCTCTGCATGCCCAAGGGTACAGAGGGTTTCACTTTGAAAGCCAGCCTCAGCGTCTCCAGCAGCTGACTGTGGTTCTGGCCATCAGGGTGGTGGCTTCCCTCACCAGACTCAGAGTGGATGAGACAGCTGGTCCTATGTGGTTCCTGTCTCCCCATCTGCACACCCAAACATAGAAGCCTCATTCTCCTTAGCACAGGACAGCTGAGAGGGATCAGGTAACCCAGTACACAGAGGCCACAAGAACAATCTCTTCTACTGTGGGTGCTTCGGTTTCTTTTCTCCCTGACCCCATACTAGCAATTGAACTCAGGCCTTTGCATTGAGCTATATGCCCAACCCATTTTTAAATTTTGAGATGCCAAGTTGCCCACACTCAGATCAAACTTGCAAACTTCCTGACTCAGCTTTGCAGAGTGCTGGAATTACAGGCGAGCACCACCATACCCACTTTCGTGTTTTTTCTGAATACCACCAACCCTAAGCTGTTGACTTTTGAGGACTCTCCACATTTTGGGAGCAGATGTTAAGAAGGAAACTGTCTCCTCTCCCAGATGTGAAACTGCACATGACTAGCTGAGCTAAGAGTGACCCTGACAACTCCAAGCTGGACATCAGTGGTCAGGTTGAGGTTATTTGAAGAGCACAGCTAGCTCTTGAGTGAGGATAGTGAGGTTCTGGGTGTCTGAAGATTGTACGATCACTGTGCCCAGTGCTCAGTGCCCTGTGCCCAGTGCCCAATTGGCAGTCTCCACACAGTGTCTCTGGCCCCTTGGTAACATCCCTGGATGCCTGGGAGGAGACAGCACTGCAAGGGCCAAGGGGAGCAGATGCTCAGGGTGGGTCCCCACCTGCTCGGGTGGTCACCTTCAGCAGGTAGCCCTCCAGGTCCACATGGAAGTGTGGCCCTCGGCAGGGCAGTGCCACGCGGGAACCGTTCCAGCGCACAGCCAGGTGCTGCTCCAAGCTAACGATGCTGGAGCCCAGGACCAACTGCACCGACTTGGTCCAGGAGAAGGAGCGTGTCCGCCGGGCATCATTCTTTACCAGCACCTGGAAGGGTGAGGCAGGGGAGGCGCAGTCTCTGGTCAATACGTACTGACACGTGCCCTGAAAGTTAAAGGTCCGGCCGTCAAAAGTGTTGTAGTGAGGGTCTCCGAACACCGTGCAGATGCCGGGCTCTGCGGATGGGCGAGAGAGAAGAGCAGGGTCACAACCAAGGGAGGATGTGGACAGGCGCCAGGGTCCCTGCAGGCCATGGGAGGGGACAGCAGGGGAGTCAGGGCCTGAGCAGGGATGCTCTAAGGGAAATAACTTGGGAGAAAAGAAAAAGATGTTGAGGAGTTTTAAAGGCTTTTCTCATATAATACTCTGGTGAGTCTATTTTTTTTTTTTTTTTTTTGGTGAGTCTATTTTTAAAAGATATTTACAACATCTCTGAGTTTTTAAGACATCTCTGTTTTGTATCCCTGGGAAGCATCTGTGGATGAAGAAACTGAACTCAGACACTTAATAACCAGGCTTACTCCATGACCCACATCAGTAAGGGCAAATTAAGCACACAGACAACAGCAACATAGGTGGCACTTGATTGAATCTTTGTCATTAGTTCCTTTTATAAAAAAAAATTGAGACAGGGTCTTGTTAAATTTCTAAATTGCCTAGGATGGGCTTAAACTTGTGATTCTCTTCCCTCAAGCTTCTAGCTAAGTCAAAAATTTAGAAGCATTGAAAGTTACTCATGGTTCTAAAGAAAATTGCAGTATTTTTTAAGGATAAGTAGATGCAGTTGCAAACCTATCCATAATTAGTGTTATCAGGAAACAAGTTACTGATAAAGTTAATAACTACAGATCCCCTTTACATGTTTTCTAGAAATACAAGTTATTTATATTTTGATCAAGGTCAAAAAATCATCAATAAAGTTATTAAGTACAGATCATTTTGTATGTCTTCTAGGAATATAATTTCTTATACTTTGATCTAAGTGCCAAGATATAAAGCTAGATATAAAAAAAAAAAATCACAAAACTCACCATTTAGTACTTTTAAAGAAATTCTCACTCTTTTCTACCATTAATTCAAATACATATGGCACCATGGTAACATTCTTCATTTGGAAGCACCTCAACCATAATAATAAAATATTAAATATTTGTTAAACAAAACTTGCCATTTGTGCTTTCGTTTTTTGTCTCAAACTCACAACCATCCTCCTGCCTCAGCCTCATGAGTGTTCAGATTACAGGTGTATGCCACCACTCCTGGCCTGATTTTTTTAAATAGTCCTAGTTGTGCATAATGGGAAGACCTACCTTGGGTGTGGGTAGCACCACCCAAAATGCTTGTATCCTGGGTGGGATAAAAGGGAAAGGGAGGCTTGCTTCTGCCACTGCTGCTGCTGCTGCTGCTACATACTGCTTCCTGCTTGCCACATTATGGACTGTTTCTCTCTGTGATGTTCCTCTGTCGTGTTACACTGCCTTGTGGACAGCTGACTATGACTGAAACCTCTATTAACTGTGAGTTGAAATATACCTCCCCCCTTTAACTTGTGGGTGTTTAGTATTGTGTCTCAGCATCAAGAGAAGTAACTAAGACATAAATAGCAATTTTCAGTTGAAGCCAAAATCATAGATGAAGAATAACAACTAGAAGCACAACAGTCAGGAATAAGAGACTGGCCTCCCACCAATGTCCCTGCCTCTATGGGAAGAACTGATCCCCATACAGGAAGGATTGATCCGGCTCGGGAAGGCCATGCCAACTGCCCTGATGTGATCAGTAGGATCCAGTGCAAATATTTGCTTTAAATTATTTCAGGGTGTTTGGAGAGTGATATTTACTTTATGAAGTATTAAGCCATATCACACGCTGACTTCATACAGCTCCATAGAGATTACATTCTTGGGATTTGCTAAATTATTTGTTCTGATTACTTTTCCTTGCCCATATTTGATACTCAAAAAAGAGAAAGAATTTCTGGGATATAGGAGAGTTTCACTGAGCAAACATTTATGGAACACATAAAATTCCACCCAGAGGAAAGGCTGTTTCCTTGTTCTTTTTTTGGGTTGCTTTTCCCCATGGCCACAGTTTACCACTGTTGTTTCCCATCGTCATGGCCCACATCTCTCTGATTCTATTGGTGTCTCACAGTGTATTTCCCAGTCCCTTCTCTGTGCTGTGACATTCTGACAAATGGGACCTCTCTCTTAGCATAAAGAACACTGCTGTTTGGTTAATGAGACAAGAAGAAGTTACCTGAGACGCCCCTAGTAACACTGAGGGAAAGAGTTCAGAGTCACAATTACGGGGCATGGAAGGACTGAATTGTAACCTGACTCCCAGTCAAAGGAATTCATATTCTTGATTCCACCTACACAGCAAGAAGCGCAGAATGAGAACTGCTCAAGGCTTCTGGGATTTCAAGCTTCTCACAGGTAGACCTCAGCTTGGAAAGGCTAGCAAAGGGCTGAAATCACACCGGAGGCTGCCTTCAGCTGTGAGCAGCATGGGGTGCCCACAACCTGCTGCCTCCTGCCACGGTGAGGTCCCTTGTCCCAGGGACCCCTGAGACTTCTCTTTCTGTCCTAACTGCAACTGCATCAAAATTATAATAAAAACCTCACAGCTAACACATGCTGAGAATTCATGCCTACTCTAGCACTCTTTTCTATGCCTACCAATATGGACACAGCATCAGGAAAGTCACATCCAGATCATCTTCTAATATGGAACAGAGACTTGTGTACTGTACAGTAGAACTATGAAAATGAACTAGTGTCTAGTCACTGAGGAAGTATCAGCCAGGTGTGGTGGTACATGCCTATAATCCCAGCACTCTGGAAGGCTGAGCAGGAGGATTTCTAAATTGGAGCTCATCCTGTGAAACTTAGTTAACTAAAAGAGAACAGTGGGTCTCAAAATAAAATATTATTAAAGGGGCTGGAAATGTAGCTCAGTGTGAAGGTTCTGAGTTCAATCTTTAGTACTGCAAAAAACAAAAAATAGTTTGTCTATAATATTCATGAGTGTAGGGGCTGGGGGTATAGCTCAGTGGCATAAGCGCTTGCCTGGCAAGTGCAAGGTCCTGAGTTCGATCCCCGGTACCGGAAAAAAAAAAAAAAAAAAAAAATTCATGAGTGAAGAAATTTTTGACCTGTTAAGTGAAAAATATGCCACACAATTCTATGTCACTTTATTCTAGGATTATCTTAGTTCTCTTAAAATAAACACAGACACATTCTCAAAATTACAAACAATGGCTATTTCTTGATGACAGAGCCATAAACGTCAGTTTGTCCTTCCTTCCTATGCTTCTCTGTCTTTGTTGTTGCTATTTTGCTTTGCTTTTAATGGTCCAAATGTGGGCACTTGTAGCTAAGGCCAAATATGTGACAAAGCAAATTGCCAGGAACCCATAGCAACTCCGTGGCTCTGAGTCATCCAGGGAGCCAGAGCTTTCTCAGCACTGGGAGGTTGATGGCAGATGTCCAGGGAGACTGGGCAGGGGACCACCTGTGAACAAGGCTGTATGGAGAAATCTTTAAGAGTCCTTAACTTGGGGGAGAGAAAGGTTTGGAAATTACAATGATTTTTCTGAGTGACAGCAGTGTTGAAGAGGCCGACAAACTTCATGAGCATTAGAACGTTTGAGAAATATGGCTGCACTTGGGGATATTTGTATCATGTGACAAAATAACTTGGAGACCCTGGCTCTTTTTCTGGCACTTCATGATCTCCATGCCAGATCCCACAGGAGCAGGGAACAGGAACACATGTGCTGGAGAAGGTCCGAGAGAGAAGCTGAGGGTTACAGAATCTGCCTTGTTGAAGAGGAAGAGGTCCAAGAACACATCAGGGACAGAAATGAGCAGCATAATCTCATGTAATTGCTTTCCTGAAGATGAGAGCTGCAGTCCAAGATGTCCAGATGTCTGGTCACAGCCCCTGGAAAGCCTGGTCCCATAGTTAAGAGGGTCAGAGGGAGCTGTAATGATCAGACCACCTTAAGCCTCCTTTATGTGAACACTGCTGAGCAGAGGGGGAGAGAAGAGCCAGTCACACAGCCCTGAGGTCACAACCTGAAGTCTTGCTTTGCATTTGCTTTCTTTTCCACGTATGCATATAAATGCATAGGAACAGGGAGGAAAAGATTAGAAGCACAAGTGCTCAGATATTAAGAATGGGTTTATTTTGCTCTTCGGTAAAAGAATTCTGTGTGACACTGTTTTTCCTTTCTTGGTTATGTACATTTACATCCTTATTTACGCTCACATTTCACTGTTTACAATGATTATATATATGCTTTGGGGATGAGAATATTGGCTGTAAAAGGTTAAAACTCCAGGATCATGACACTTCATTTGATGTTGTGACCCCTATTCCCATGCCTTTCTCTAAACTGTGTCAGGTGCCTTTATTTCCACCACAGACCTATTTATTTTAATCAACGATTTCCTCTGAGAGTGGTAATCATTCTCAGAACATGAGTCAAGGACAATGAAGGGGAAAATACAATCCCATGTCATAAAGAAGAAATTTAGAGAAACCAAGTAAATTCTAATTACCTCCCCAAAACACAACAAAATGAAAATAAAAAAGGCCTAAGAAAGAATTTACAAAAAGGATTAGTCATGTTCCTGCCTCCAAAAAGCAACTATTGTTTACAATTATGGATGTGTGTGCAGCTGCTGTTGTTTCCATTGGGGTTCAGGCCACTCTGACCCCAGTGCACATGACTGCATCCTCTCAAAGGAAGAGGTTTGTAGACACTCTGCTCCTAGAAGTCCATGAGTTTCTGACTAAGCATATCGACCTAGACTTCAATTACAAACTGTACTGCACGGCTCTTACATTTAATGTCTTCCTATTTCCATCTGAGCTGAGGGTTGGTTTCCACTTATTAGGAGCCACTGAGCTGGATATTGGCCTATGTGTGAGGGCAGGACGGAGCCAGAGAGCCTCAAGCAGTCAAGCTACCTCAGTATTAAAAAAAGGATCCGGACTGGACAATTATAGCTGTTGGTTGCTAGGTAACATTACCTTCCCTAGTACTAACTTTGCAAGGGTACAAAATAAACACCCCTACTGTTGAAGTCAGTCCTCTTGCCCAGCAGGTGAGACGTAACTACACTTAACTAAGCTCCTGTCTCTAGTCCTTATTTTCCTCCTACCCGCCAGGGTTTCTCTCCGGAGTACAATGAGAGACCAACGAGGTTCCTTACACCACTTCTTCTCTGTCCTTCAGAGCACCTCCCGGAATGCTGAGATTCACAAATGTTCATATAAACTTGTTACAGAAGATGCTATTTACCATTCTCACCATCCAAGTTCTAACTTTAAAATGTGCCTTCTCTTTACACTGTAAGTTTTTATTTATCAATGAAAAAAGCTGTATACTGCGCTACACAGATGGGTTTCCCGTCACTTAAGTGTTAGGCTTGTCAACTTGATTGACTTTGGGACCCACTCCGGGGATTGGTGGAGTACACTTGTGGGTGGGTCTGTGTGGGGCATGCAGATATGACTTGGGGTCTATGTCTGGCCCCTGGCTCCTGCTCTCTGGCACTGTTCCCCTGCTCTGCTTCCTGGCTGCCATGAACAGAGCAGTTTTGCTCCTGCCTTTCAGGCAACCCACCGTGGGTAGAACCCCTTGAAACCATGTCAAACAAATCACTTCTCCTTAAATTGTTGGTGTCTGATATTTTGCCCCAGGGTGGGAAAGATGACTAACACATACTTATAAGGTGATCTGCCTTCCAGAATAAAAGCTCCAATAGAATGCAAACTTGGAGCATTTTTTCTCTAACATCTTGTACTGGTGTAGCAAAAAATGCTTCCCCCAGTCAGTACACTTCAGTTTCTGTTAGTTGCCCAGGTAACCTCCAGTTTACCTCAGTTCCTGTTACAATTCCTGTTACTTCTGTTTCTTAGAAATGGCTGGTCACTATGATGCATATTGTAAAAAGCAACTGTAGTGGATTGACAATGGTGTCAACTTATAACCTCCAGTTGAACTGAGTAAGCATGGTGCTGGGTGTGGGAGGCCCACCTGGGGATTGTTGCCAGCAGCACAAGAGGCAGAACTGGAGAAGAAGTGAGGCTGTTGGGAACTGAGAAAAGGCTGTTGGGAGCTGATAGAAGCTATAAAGAACTGTTGGTTCTTTTGGAGGAGCTTACCATGCTGGCTTTCCTGATGAACTTGGCTGTTTTCATGCTCTGAGGAGCTTGGAACCCCCTGAGAATAGCTTTGGTTCACTTTGGGGTAGCTCTGTTCCTCACTCTGAGCACTGCTTCCTGCCTCCAGAGGGGAAGAAGGTGCATAGCTCAGTCTCCTAAAGAAGCTCGTGGTGTTGGCTTTCCTGATGGGAACTTAGCTTTCCTTCTCATCGGAGGAGCTCAGGAGCTCACTGTTGCTGAGGATGGCTGTGGTACCTTTCAGGGGAATCTGTGGTTCTTACTTTGTATGTTGCTTCCTGGACCCAGTGCAGATCCCTCAGTCTGCTGGCACAGATCCCTCATCCCGTTGGCACACTAGATTCCACCATGGGCCTTCCCAGCACAGATTCACGAAACATGTCTGCATGAGATATTATTACGGGCTCTGGGCTCCAGTTGGACTCATGGGAGGCATTGTTATGCGCTCTAGGTCTTCAGCTGGATTCATGCAGGACATTTCTGTGGGATCCAGGCCCTTGGCTAGATTCTTTGGTCTTAGTGTGTGGACAGACTTCCTGTACTCTCTTGTATATCATTCTTTGGGTGACTAGAACCTTATAAAATATGTTTCCTGGTTTATATTGCTCCCCTTGCAAAATATCCCCCAAACCACTACAGCAAAGGCAGCCAAGTACTCTGCTTCTTGCTTGCAAATAGCATAGAAACCTCCCTCCTTGAGCCTTTGAGACCTGACATTTTTTTCTTGAGGTCAGTGCCTCTCAACATTACATAAATCTGCCTCCAAATCATGGGTGATATTTTGGTGTTTCTGTTGCCATTGCATCAGAACCCTGGCTTTGCCATCACGTATCACCAACTCCCAAGTCACTTGCTCACCTCTCACACAGATCTAAGGATAAGCGCTTTGCAGGATCACTGCAAAGGTGTCATGAATATCACTGATGCTGAGAGAGCAGTCATTGTTGGTTTATTATTAATGCTGTGCAAATCCAGTAGAGAGATAGCTACTGCTGGATGGAGCAGGTTGCACGAGACTGTAACGATGTATCAAGTACAGACGTTGTGAACGGACAGTGTTAGTGAACTGTCTGTAAAAGGCATATAAAATGCAGACTAGAGCTAGGGTGGAGTTAGCATTCTAAGCCAAAAGAAAAGTATCAGCAAGTCATGAACACAGGAGGGAAGGCAGCTTGCAGAAGAGAAGCAGGAGACCAAGCTGATCAGAGGGGTATTGCTCTAGGAGATGCAGGACACTCAAGTTATTGTCTAAATTGATTGCCCTGAGATGTGCTGGCAGCCTGAGAAGCTAAACATATCCCAAAGAGCCAACTTTTCTAAGTGTGCTTCTGCAAAAACAACTCTGCCATTATGCTGCCAAAATAAGTAGAAATTTTTGAAGCTCTGTAAACCAATTTATCTGGGGAGGTGCTATAGAACCCCTTGCCCTCCCAGCAAGTTTATCAAGCCCAAGGCATGGAAAAGGCCCTGAAGATTCTACATCAAGGAAATGAATTTGCATTTTCTTGACCCGCATTTCCTGGATGCATTAATCACAAGACCTTGTTTGGGAAGCATTACTCATAGCTACCCACAGCTCTGTGTTTTATAGAATGAACTCTGGTGGGCTTTGTAGCAGGACCAGGGTTGGTGTGGGTTTCTGTCAAAGCCAAGCCTGGTTCTGACAGAGAGAGGCATGAGGCCTTTACCAAAGGAGTTGGGGTTGGTTATGGATAGTAGCCTGCAACCTGGCTTTCATGGGGAAGAGAAGGAAATTATTTATAGGACAAAACCACAAAGAGACTATCAACCAGACCCGATGACTGACTCCACAGCATGGGGGAGAAGTGCCAGAAGCTTGAGATTCAGCACAGGGCTCAGGTTTGTGCAGCTGGGCAATGTGGCTGCCAGACTGGGGATAAACAGGGCTGGAAGCAGCCACGAATGTCTCCATCCAACTCCCTCCTAGAAAGCCTCAGAGAATCTAAGGTGGGTACTGTGTGTCAAATTCAAATGCAGACTTTGCAAGAAGAGTGTGTTGCCCTAAAAGATCAGAAGCTGGGCTCAACCATGTTGAGCATTTTGTAAAGAAGAGAGAAAAGAGCTTAATGTTTGAGCAAATTAGAGACTGGGATATGAAAGGAAAGACAGAGCACCAGAAAGGTGGAACTGTGAGTCTGCACAGGATGAAAGGGCAGAATCATCAAGAACACAAAGCATTAAAAGTACTGGGGTTGCAGGGGGCTCTTCGCACTGTTTTTGTGGGAATGTAAACCAGTGCAACCACCACGGAAACCAGTGTGGAGGTTCCTCGGAAAACTAACACCAGAAATTCCATTTGACCCAGCTATTGCTCTTCTAGGTGTCTTCATGAAAGAATAAAAAACATTAGACTATAGAGATACATGCATGCCCATGTTTACAGCACCACAATTGACAATTGACAAAATACACAAGCAGCACAGATGCCTGACAGTAGACTGACGGTTAAAGAAATGTTGTCTTTACAGGATGCTGGATCATGCACCTATGGAGAAGGGTACACTCAAGTCATTTCTAGGAAAATGGATGAAATTTGAAACCACAAAGTTAAGTGAGATACATCAGACACAGAATGTTAAATCTGCAGTTTCTCTTATATAAAAAACCCCTATATAAAAATAAAGAGAGAAAATGCAGGGGTGTTAGGAAACAGACTTCCTGGAGATAGGAAGGGGAGCAGAGGAAGGAGACAGAAGGGAGGGAGGAGAAGGAAAGGACACCAAAAAAGATCAAAACATGATATAAACACACCAGCAGCCCTGAGAAAATGTTATTATGTATAGCAAACATACCCCAATTAAACAAAAATTAAAAATCCAATGTAACATTTTTCTAAGAAAGTCATAAACGTTTTCTCCAAAATAAAAGTAAAACAAGAGCACACTCGTGTACTACAGTGAGGAATGCCAGTACGGGGGAAGGGAAGGTGCGAGAGGACTGATGGCAGTCCCTAACCAAGAAGGGACTGTGACAGGGAAAGGAGGACAGCATGTGCACAGACAAACTGCATGGCAGAGAGAGACACACAGCACAGCCAGTGAGCCATTTCTCTAGACTCCAGCAAGGATGGGAATGTAGTTTTACAACCAAAGATGCAGAAGTAGGTAAGGTGACCTCATAGAAACATTTTTAAAGGTGAGCAAGTACGACTGTTTTTGGACAGAAGCCCCTTGTCGTGTATAAGGGAAGGAAACTCGCAAGCCATGTATATACTTGGAGGTAAAGGTCCAAAACAAATGAAAATGCAGGTAGAAAGAACACAGAATAATGCTTCAAAGTTTGGGATTCAGACTCAGAAGGACTGGGCTACCAGCTGATGTCCTGTAATGGTCGCTTAAATGTGTCAACTTGGTTAGTTTAGAAGCTTAACTAAGTGACTCAGAGGGGGTCAGGGTCCTCACTGTGTAAACATCCGGAGCCTGTAGAAGATGAGGGCATGTAGATGGTGTGAGTGTGACACCTGCCTGGGCGGGGTGGTGCTGGTGGTGGTGGTGGTGGCCTGCTTATAATATAAGAGAGGCCAAGAGGCTTGCTTTCCTCCTTTTGCTCTTCTTGCTTTTGCTGTCTGCTGCTGCCTGTGCCATGCCTCTCTGCCTTGAAGCCAGCTGATTATGGGCTGAAGCCTCCACAAACTGTGAGCTAAGTAAACTTTTCCTTCCTTAATTTGGGTGATGGGAATTTTGTCTCAGCAAGGAGAGAAAAGTAACTAAAATATCACCACTACTTAATTTCTCTGCCCCGCAGATCTTCCTGATACAACGCTTAACAATACCTTCTGCATCTCAGGCTCACTGTGAGAACCAGACTCAGACTAACACTGCACAGGTCACTACCACCGCTAACAGGAGTGACTGCCTCAGCAGCATGGAGAGCAATGTGTATTGATTTTGTTTTGCTCACAGGAGAGGTGACCTCCAGAGAGGAATAAATCCTCGGCTCTGTGCATAGTAATGTATGATTGTTTGTACAATTTACACAAAGGGTATCTTGGGTGCACAGTTTGGGCTCGTTTTGCCCATTTGCAGTACATCCGGCTATACTTCAAGTGTCCTGTTACTGGGCATTTCTGTTAAAACTTCCCTCTGTCACCTGGTACCTTTCCTGCAATTCAAGACAGGATCAGGGCTCAAATGTGTCCATTATCTAATTTATACATCCCTTTACATACCAAAGATATTCTGTCAAAAGTTGGCCAGAAAGACACTGTTAATTGAATTATTTAATTATGCTACATCTATGTATAAAACAATTTTGCTAAGCAAAATCCAGGGAAGCTTAGAGACTAAACACTGGGTAGGGAGGTGTACAAAAATGCAGGTCCTTCTGTCAGCTCCTCTGCCAGCTTCAGTTTCCCCTGTGAGCCTCAGTTTCCTGGCCTAGGTGACAAGAAGCCGTCCTTGCAGGCAGGGCTCACTCCCTCTGCGGTTCCATGATGTTGAAATGGTGACGGGCTTGGATGCGACCCTGAGCACAACTCTGTTCTCTCTCCCTCCTGGCGGGAATTGTGCACACAGTGCTGTCACGTTCAGAACCATATATATTTTAATGTTATAAGCAAGAGAACTGCGGAGGTCTTTAACTGCCCCTGAAGTGCGTCGGCTCTGAGCTGCCAGCAGGAAAGAAGAAAGCACGGGAAATGACTAGAGCTGGAAAACCCAGCAGCTAGATGCAGGGTGAGCTCAGAGCAGCCCGGAGTCCCCATCTCCCTCTGAGCTGATAGGCAGGAGGAAGCCCTGTGCTCCCCTCAGTTCCTCCCTCCTGTGGCAGGGGAAGGAGGAAGCGGCTACTTGGAAACTCCTCTTAGGCCCTCTCCAGTCTCCAGCCCCAGCTCCCAAAGCACCCTGCTGACAGCCTCCTCTCCCTCCTCACTGTGCCTCCTTCTCCAGCTGCACAAAAGACAGGCGGTGGAGATGTCATGCCGCCAGGCTCTGAGCTGGGGCTGCCTGGTGGGAGCTCCATCTCCTCAGCTTGCCTTGGGCTCCGGGTCACCACAACCTCCCTAACTGGTTTCCCTCACTAGATGCTACTACTTGGTCATATCATGGTCTTGAGGAGAAAGCAGATCAGATGGAACAACCAAGGGAGGTGCTCAGAAACACAGTAGATACTACAGAACGTTAGCTGCTGTTGTTACCGTGACCTGATGTGGATGAGATGGTCATTCTCCTTGCTCTAGTTAATGAATATCACCTACCGAGACCAAGTCCTAACTCTGCTTGTACCAGTGCACCACCTCTGTCCCTTCCACAGGATACACAGTAGCACCCTGTGCACCTGAAAAAGCTGGCAATAGGTGGTAGATAAAGGTCGCTCTGCCCACGTGACAGGGAAGGACTGCAGTCTCCTCCAGCTCTGCACCAGGTTACAGCGCGAAAAGTTAGTCACAGTATCCCCTGGGGCAGAACAGCACAGAGACCAAGCTGATTTCCTCCTCCTCTTTCTGCTGCTGCTCCTTCCTCCAGTGTGGGCTCTCCCAGCCACTGTGTGGCCAGGTCGGGTTTCAGGTGTCACTCTGTCTGCCACCACCACCAAAGGAGCGGTGTCAGACCCACCTGCAGATGCTCAAGCCAAGACCACAGGGGCCACTTAGCTCAGCACCAGCATCTGGAGCTCCCAGCATCTCAAACTCTGGTTTCACCTTTCCTTGCTTTCCTGGTTTAGGACAGAATCTCAGGGTTGAGGGAGCTGCAGCCACTCGCCGTCTCTAAGGCCAAAAACCTTCTTCAAACACAGAATGGACAGATCCTTTGTCAGTGGAGATTTCTTATAAAATAGGCCTCCAGGTCACGGTTGCACTGTGGCTTTTTTCCAGGGGAATTAGTGAAACTGTTGTTCCATTCATTCTCCTAGCATGACCCTGCTTAATTGCAGACACCTGTAGGTATCACAGAGGCTTAAGCTTAAGTGAAACTTGCCCAAATGCCATGGGGCAAGTTCTGCCCACCCTGGTGGGTGTGGTCCACAGCCAACAGGAAGCAGGGCAGACGAAGGAGCTGCACAGAGCTGGAAACTCACCCTGGGAGGATTAGGAAGTCACCTGGAAACTGTGAGGCTCTGTGAACCCTGAGATACTGAAATAGGGTATTTCCTGTTACTGTGGGTGAGGAGTCCTTGAGGTTACTGCAATGTAATACGCATCTGTGCTCAGCATCCTTGCCTGCAGCAGAGCTGTACAGTCCAGAGCCTGCCTTTAGGCTGTCATGCTCAGAGTTAGGGCTGTGTGCAGGGAGCACAGGTACAGCCACAGTCTACCAGTTCAAGACATCTGGGGGCAGTTGCCCACTTCTGGGCTGCATCTGGTTTTGTAGATGATTAAGAGATTAAATGTTATTATATAATCAACCTCTCCATCTCTCTCTGTCTCTCCATGCTGCCCTTCTTCCCTGTACACACAGGCACAGTCACATGGACAGATAGGCACAGATACACTCTCAAACTCTCACAAACTTCTCTCATCAGTGAAAACTTTGAGTATTGTTTCTAGGTCTGAAAACAGACATTCTGCTAGCAAATAACTTATCTGATTCAGGTCTCTCGTGGGGAGGCCAGGTCAAAAGTCCACGTACTGTGTGCCAACTCACAGAAAAACAACAATTCACATAAACCTAGCACTGCTCAGGCACAGCAAGCAGCCCTCCTGCCCACTGGATTGCAGTCAGCCTGGGCCCCACACAGGGAGGCTGTTCCAGGCCACACTTCATACCTTGGCAAGAAATAGCACTTGACAAAAGCTCTCTGAAGATTGTTTAGCTCGCTTCAAATATTTTACTTTAAATACATCATCCAAACCAAATTTGCTTATTTTCTATTGGAAAGAGAGAAAGACAATAGTCACAAGCAATTCAAAGATAGCGTTGGTCTTCAAAAATCTTTGCAGGTCTGTTATTTTTTTGGTACTGGGAATCAAACTCAAGGCCTCACACTTGCCAAGTAGGCACTGTGCCACTGAGCTACATCCCTGTCCTGTAGGTCTGGTTTTAAGAGGAATTTCCCCCTCATTTTGATAGAAACCTCAGCACCCTTGAGGCTGAGCCCACACTTCCATTCCTCCAGTGCTCATCACTGAGCACTGCAAGGTCACCCAGAGAAAGGGTCTACATATTCATATTTCATCCTTGCTACCAAGCAGGACCAAGATTAGACCAACAGAGGCGGGAAGAAATTCTGCAGGAGTTTAGACATGATTCCACCCCTTGTTAGAAATAGTGCAACATTCATTCAACTAATACTGAGAAGCAAAAGGAGATTTGGGGTATTTGAGCTCTGTAGTCAACCTACTTTATTTCTGTTTCCACATAGTCTTGCCTCCTTCCAAGAAAGAATTGAAGGGAGCACACAGACATATTGACTGACCAGTTCAAAATACACAAGTGTGAACATACCTGTGAAGCCAGAAGTAAGCTTAGTACTCAACACTGCAGGTCATCAGGGAGGGTTCCAAAGTTATTTCTAGCTTCTGAGCAACGAAAGCAAAGAGTGGGACTTTTAATCCATCAAGTAGAGCTACCCTCTGTAGAGCTAGGAATTAAATACAGAACATATTCAAGCACACCCAGGGGCTCTGACTTTTACCTTCACAAAGCAGAGGGTAGAGTCACTGTGTTCTCTGGCTGTGTCTCAGCTCTGCCTGAGAGTGACTTACTGCTCCAACTCCATGGCTGCTCACCTCTGCCCTCATCTGGCTGGGCTCATCTCTGTATGTGGGTCTGAGTTTCTCAAATGGGGGAAATTTTGGTCCCCAAGAGGAATTTTTGTTGTCAAAACCTTGGGAAAGTGCTACTGGCACTTATTAGGTAGAGTCCAGTGATACTGCTAAATATCCTACCACACAGACAGTCCCACCATGAAGAGTCATCTGGCCAAAGACTGAGGTTGAAAATATTTAACTGAGGTTGAGAATATTTAACTCAAAATTGAATACTGCATGTAGACATGCATTAAACATTACACAGTGTCCCATTACTATGTATACCTTTCATGTTTTGTATGTTAGTTAAAATTTATTTTTTATAATTAAAAAGAAAATCCAGGACTTCTAAGAATATGGTGGAGTGGTGAATAGAAGAGAAACAGCCTCTCCAAGATTTGGTATCCAGATGCTGGAACATAGAAATGTGAAAAGGAAAAGAAGGACAATGGGTCCCCAAGACCTAGCAGTGATCTGAAGCAAGAGCTGAAGCCCATAGGGAGAGCAAGAGAGAGACCTCAGTCTAGAAGGAGGGGGCAAACAGTGCATTCTCTCCGGGTCCTGCCTTGCTGCTGTGGGAGGAGGGCTCAAACCTGCAGATGCAGTGACTCCTGAAACCCCAGAGGTCTCCATGGAGAAACACACCAGTGGAACAGGGCAGTGGATGCAATAGGATGCAGTAGGATGCAGTGGCTGTTGGGTTATTCAGGTTCAGATGACCCCCGGGAGAGGCAACTGGTTGGTCATCATCTTTGAGAGGGGCCAACTAAGCTTGTAACTCAAAGCCACTGCAGATTGACCACATCTAGCAACTCTCATGTCAGGGTGAGGTGGAACCAAGATTACATCAGCAGGAGATGAAGGAGCTCAGTTCATGCTGTCAGGAAGCTGAGTTCAAACCAGCAGGAGGCATATGGAGCGTTATATGCTACGCAAAACATAATCCAGCCATTCTAGTTACAGACTAGCCTCAATTTCCGTGAAACTAAAGGTGCAGGCTTGCTGGGATTATCCACTACCTGGCCAAAATCTACAGCTGATTTGTTGGGACTAAGAAACATGGATCTGAGCTCTGTCCACTCTGTCTACCAGGGACAGCAGAGACATGTCCTCAAGTGTATATTTTCTCCTTTTCTTCATCTTCTTTTTTTTTCTTACTTTTTTTTGGTGAGGGGGAACCAGGAATTGAACTTACAACCTTGCGTTTGCCAGGCAGGTGTTGTGCCATTGAGCTATATCCCCAGCCTCTTCTTCATCTTTTTCTTGATTATTTGTTCTTATTTTTGTGTTTGTGAATATTGTTCCTAGTTTTTTGCTGCTGTTCTGTTCTGTTCTGGTTTTTATTTCTTCTCTCTTTCCTTCCTATCTTTCTCACTAGTTTTTCAAATTTGAGTAATCTTCCTTTGTCCTCCAGCCTTGCTTCTCATCTCTTCCTCTTCATGTATTTCTCCATTTTTCACTTTTAAATGAATGCTTTTAAATTTTTTTCCCTGAAGGTAAAATCATCATCTTCAGGGTATATTTATTGTATAAAATTTTCTGATTTGTTTTAGATGTTGTTATATAAACGCAAATCTAGTTCATACCTCTAAATTAATAGTTACCACAGGTTGTCATTTTATAGGCTGTGTTTGATGCTATTGTTCTTACTGATTATATACTATGTTAGCCGAGGTGACATAACTGTTATAGTTGTTCTTCCTGGTATGCCAAGACTGAGATTGCCTAAGGGTCATAAACAGTAGTATAGGCCAATGCCAAAGAACCAGGATCTAGGCCAAATAGGCAGCAAATTCTCATTCTCAATAAATTGAAGAGGTAGGCTGTGCAACAGATTCAAAACTCAAATTATATTTGGAATATATATGTGAGAAGTAGTCATTCTCAAGGGTTCTAAATACTGGTAGTAAAGCTACCTGCCATAAGTAATTTACAAGCATCAACCCAATTAAACTAAAAAAAGTAGAAAATGAGAAGACATACAAGAAAGATGCCACCCGCACTTCCAATTCACCAAAGGCAAATGCAAGGGGTAGTGAGGTGGAACAACTTGAAGGTCACCCACCTGGACTCTCTCAATGGTAACAATGGAAGTTACAAAGCAGATGAATGAGGATCTAGAAAAAAATCAAATGAGAAACAATTTTTCTGATAACTACAGATATGGTGATCATAATGAAGGACACAGTTAGTGGCTCTAGAGCAGATATAAATAAAAATGTAGAGCGGTTTAGGAAAATGATGGAAATGATGAATGCTCAACATAGGAAAAATAGAATCTGAAACAGTTCCAAATGGATATCTAGGAGATTAAAAAGTCCACTAAAAGTATACACAGCAGAATGAGCTAATGTGAGGATAGAATATCAGATCTACAAGATAGGACTGCAACTAGAGACTGTGAAAAGAAATATTCCTTAAAAACAGCAGAGGACTACAAAACATCCATCCAAAAGCTACTAGATGATACAAAGAAGAGTAATATAAACTCAATTGGAATTAATGAAAAAGCAGGAGAAAGTGCAAATGACATAAAAACATGTTCATAAAAATAATGGCAGAAAACTTCCCAAGCATGGAAAAAGAATTAGAAATACAGATAAGTTTGGGACATAAACTTCAATTAGCCCTGACCAAAATAAATTTATCCCATGGAATAGAATAGTCAGGATTCCACAAATTCAACACAAGAACAGAATATTAAAAACTGTTAGAGAAAAGAACCAAATCACCTATAAAGGGAAGCCTATCAGAATCACAGCAGACTTGTTAAGACAAACTCTCAAGTCACAAAAAGCTTGGAGTAATGGATTTTAAGATCTAAAAGAAAACAGTCTCCAACCCAGATTGAGGTACCCTACAAAACTATCTTTCAAAATTGATGGAGAAATACGATACTGCCAATGACAATACCTGAAGAAATTCATGATCACCAAACCAGCCTTCCAAAATGTTTTGAAGGATAGTCTAGAAAGAGATCTTGAAGACTACCACTCCATGAACCCCAACAGAGTGGATCCACCGAGGAAGGCAAGCAATTAAACATGGGGAAAAAGGGAAACCAACAACAGGAATAGAACATGAGAAAGATAAGTGAATACATAGCAGTTATAACTGTCAATATAAATGGTCTCAAGTTACCAATCAAAAGAAACCTACTAATAGAATGGTTCAAGAGATAAGTTCCAGCAATGTGCTGTATACAAAAACACATTTAATTCAAAAAGAAATTAACAGACTGAAATCAAAGGTTGGGAAACAACATTCTATGTGACATGAACTCCTAAAAAGGCAGGGGTAGCTACACTATTTGCGGACAAAGTGGATTTCAAGCCAAGACTGATTAAGAGAGACAAAGAAAGTCACTACATCCTTGTGAAGGGAGCAATCTAAAAGGAAGAGATAACAGTCATAAATATATCTGCGCCAAATATTAGCACATTCAATTGTATAAAACAAATATTAATGAACATGAAAAATCAAATAAGAACTGATACAGTTGTAGTAGGGGACCTCAATATATGCCATTGTCACAAAGAGACAGATCAACTAGAAGAAAAATCAACAATGAAATATCAGAACTCAATGAAACTTTTGAACAAATGGGCTTAGCAGATGTACAGAGAGTGTTCCACCCTACATCAGAATGCATATTCTTCTCACCTGCATATGGGATGTTCTCCAAAAGAGAACACATACTAGGTCATAGAACATACTTAAGTAATCAGAAAGGAATTGAAATTATCCCATGCATATTATCTGACCATAATGCAATGAAACTGAAAGTCCATGGCAAAAGAAGCCAAAAAAGCTACATAAACACATGGAAACTGAATAATTCTCTCCTGAACAACTAACAGGCCACAGATGAAATTAAAGAAGAAATTAGACAGTTTCTAAAATTAAATGATAAAGCAAATACAACATACCCAAACTTATGAGATGCAGTGAAAGCAGTCCTATGAGGGAAATTTATAATTAATTCCCATTTTAGAAAAACAGAGCAAGCCAAATAAACCACCTACTGCTGAACCTCAAGCTTATAGAAAAAAGGAGCAAGTCAAGCCCAAAGCTCATATGAAGGAGGAAATTATAAAGATCAGAGTAGAAATGAATGTAATTGATACTAAGAGAACAACAAAGAATAAATGAATCTAAGAGTTGGTTCTTTGAAAGATTAAAAAAATTGACAAACCTTTAGCCAGTCTTACCCAAAAAGAAAGAAAGAAGGAAAAAATTCAAATCTGTGCAATTAGGAATGAAAAGGGTGAAATCACAACGGATCCTGGAGACATTCAGATGATCATCAACATCTACTTCTAATAAGATGTAAAACACAGAAGGAATGGACAGATTCCTAGATACATATGAATTACCAAAGCTGAATGAAAGAGATAAAAATTCTAAATAAACAAGTATCAATCAATGAAACTGAAGATGTAATTAATAACCTACCAATAAAGAAGAGCCCAGGTCCTGAAGGATTCACTGCTGAATTCTACAAGAAATGTAGAGAAGACCTAATGCTGCTACTTCTCAAACTTTTTAATAAAATTGAAAGGGAAGCAATATTCCCAAATTTACTCCTGGAAGCAAACATTACTTTGATACCCAAACCAGAGAAGGATCCAACCAAAAAAGAGAACTTATAGGCCAATCTCCCTAATGAACATAGACACAAAAATCCTCAATAACATTGGCAAATAGAATACAGCTAATCATCAAGATATTGGGAAAAGGGAAGAAAATGTTCAAGTGGCAAGGGGAACAAGGGAGGGGGGAGAGGGAAAGGAAGGAAGGCACAAGAAAAAAAAGGAGAATAAAAGGAAAAAATGGAAACAAAGCCTTTAGAAGTAAGGAGGGAAATAGGATGAATGGAGGACAGAATGGGAAAAAAAGAAGCATCAAGACATATCAGGTACAGGTACAAATTCCCTATGATGAGTATGATCATTATATACATCTAAACATAAAATACAAAATAAATAAATAACAGGAAAATCTGAAAGAGGGGTGTATGTGACTGTGTGTGTGTGTGTGTGTGTGTGTGTGTGCGCGCGCACGCATGCATGTGCATTTGTCTTTTAATAAAAGTTAAATCATTTTCTCTGGGTTTTGGAGAACACGAGGCTTGCTTTATAGGCTCCATCTACTCTAAAAACCTATATAGTGGAAGAGATTTCATAATTGACAGAGGAGGGAAATGAGCCTAAACCTTTGTTCTGGATCCTGGTTAAAATGACAAAAAGAATTTCAAAGTAGGAGGTCTGGAGTCTACACTAGAAGACATCCCAACAAGTCCACCGGACTGCACTGTGAAAGCTGGGCATTGCTTATGAAAACTGGACGCCATCCCGTCTCTGAACTGACTCTGAGCAGATGAGCCTGGCCAAGGAGAATGAGTTTTACAGCAGGGATGGAAGGGCTGCTGGAGAGGAGACAGCATAAACACATGGAAAGAACACCAAAGGAAGTTGAGATATTGCCATCTGATGATATAATTTAGATTTGGACAGAGAACCTCATGCCTGAGTGCCTCCAGCTCTGACCTGCTAGATGCAGGCGCAGTTAGTGGCCTCCAGGTGTTCCTGCAGCTGGGTGGCTTCTGCCCATGCCAGCTGCCTCTCTTGGTGATACATGTCTCACACGGGAGATTTAATGTGACCGCTGCAGACTTGGCTTTATTACCATACTCATCCTTCTAGTCTTTGCTTTTATTTCTTTCCTCTCTACCCCATTTTTCTGAGAAGTCACTAGTGCTCTAGGTATGGAAAGGCCAACTCATAATGGGTAAAATAATAAAAACAAAACTTAGCTTGGCTCTCAACTCCTTCAATAATCAACTTTTAGATTTTGAGACATAAAGTGGACGATTCAAAATTTGGGCTGTTTCTGGATGAGGCTGGCCATGTGTTTTTATGAAGTTAATAAGCAGTGATCCTGCCTGATGACACAGTGACTGTGGATATGATCTGCCTGTGCTCATGCAAGAGGGCAAACTCGAAAATACAGGGAGTTCTTACAAGGTCTGTTGTCCCTGCATTACACAGGCGACCCTCATGGGGAAGTGCAAACATCTCCATTGCCAAGGATATGCAGGAGAACTTCCTCCACTCACCTAGGAAAGAGTGAAGTTGAATGCAGCCTCAGAAGCATCCATACGCAATGCTTCCAAACCCAGCGTGGTGCTGTGTGCCTGTGATCCTAGCTCCCCAGGAGGGTTATAAGTTCAGGGGGCAGAAGAAGGAGGACTCCAGATTCCAGGTGGTAGGAAGACTACAAGTTCAACCCAGCCTGGGTAACTCAAAAAACTTAGTAAGACCCTTTCTCAAAATAAAAAAAATAAGTTTAAAAAAAGGGCTTGGAATGTACCTCTTTGCAAAAGTGTTGGGTTCAGTGATTGCAAACCTCTTAGGGCTTTCACTGATAACAAACAGCTCACTGTGGCACCTACGCCATAGGTTTGGCACCACTGGTTGGGTTGAATTCCCAATACTTATATATAAAAAAAAAACTTCTTCAAGAGCATCTGGTAGGACGGTTAAATGTTATAATTTATATGCATTACTTTAAATCAATTGGTGTGTTAATCACAGCAAGTTTTTCCTGCATTAGTTCCTGAACTCTATTAAGTCACACTTCATAGCTTCCTTCAAGTTATTTTATATACTTCATTATCTTCAAAGAAAAATCTTTTTATTAAGTCTATAATTTATTTTTGTTAATATAACCAGCATCTTTCTCCAGTGTATAATTGTCTTATGTCATGGCCATGGCCAGAAGCACCATTCATTAACTATCTCTAAAAGAGTTAATGTATGATAGCTATAAATAGGTGATAGCAATATAAATACATATCAGTATATAAGTTTTACACACACACACACACACACACACATATATATATATAATGACCCTCAGTACCTACTGTTCAAAAGTATAATAATTCAAAAATCAAAAGTAAACAAGACACTAAGATTACTGTTAGCAGTAAAAACTCTGCTGTTAGATACATAGGAGAGACAGGCCTGTCCCCAGGAACACTGGCATCACCTCCCATGAAGCCCATTCCTCACAGCCTGATGGGCTCATGAAATACTTCCTAATAGCTTACCTGGCTTTGTTAAATCTGCTCCGTGTACACAGAACTAATCCATCAAAGCATTACTACCTTAGTTACTTTTCTCTTGTTGCTGACACAAAATACCTGATGCCCGGCATTAAGGAAGGAAGGGTTTATTTAGCTTACAGTTTGTGGAAGTTGCAGTCTATAATTAGCAGGCTCCAAGGCAGAGCAGCACATGGCAGAGGGCAACAGTTCATGGCAGTGGTGGAAAACAGGAAAAGCAACAAGAGCAAAAAAGGAGGAGAGGCAGAGAGCAAGTCTCTTTGTCTCCCTTATGTCGTATGCAAACTACCTGCCCCAGGGCGGGTATAAACACTCACACCCATAATCCCAACTTTGGACCATGAATCAATCATAAACTCTACAAGCCCACCCCATGACTGCATGAGGCTTTGGGGGGACACCCAGACACAAACCATACCAACACCCCTCTTTCAATGAAATACTTCTGAAAGCCATCTCAAAATCACATGCACTTAAGGAGAACCGAAGTGAAGATTTGCAGATACGTTTATGTGCATCTGATCAGAAACCCATTGCCATGTCTGGCCCTGGGGTTAGCTGCGCACTCTCATCTGGCTTCCAGAACAGGCCATGTGCAGAAAGAAGCTGCAAGAGGTCTGCTAAAACACAGGACTGCAATGCCATTGAGAGCCAATGACTTATGCAACCTCTCACATCAGCCACTCTGGCAGGGCCCAGGCACAAGGGTGAAGGGCAGGAGTTGGGCTGAGGGAAGAAGCACAGCTGTGAGGTTTTGTCCTGAGAGATGGAGAATCTTCCTTTATTATGGCTGTCTGGTGTTCCTAGATGTCATTGCCTTAGCCGCTATGACCGCAAATGCTATTAGCAGTTAAAATGCACATTACATTATCTGGCTGTTTCTAAAACCTCACCTGATCATTTATCTTCCTAATTCTCAGAGTAAAAAGTCCTGATGGAAAATCCACTTTGTCTCAGTCGGGCTTCTGTGTGAGGATTACAGTTGATTAGGAAGGAAAGGTGACTCCATCCGAGGCCCAGAGAATTTGTGTGCAGAAAAGACCACCACTAGTTTCCTTATCATAAAATGACAGACAAACAGCAACAGCATTTTCAAAGCAATGAACTTACTTTCAGTGCAGATCGGGCAGCATCCTTTTCTGTTGAGAATTTTACCCTAATCAGGAGAAAAACAAATACAGAATTAATGCTCACAATGGGTCTGCTGAGGACAAAGCTCTTTTTTTCCAAATCAATACCAGATAAACCAAGCTGTGTTTGAACTCAGCACCCAGAAGGTGCTGATGATGATAAAGTGAAGTTTCAGGTATCGGGTTCTGAGGCCAGGCCTGGGCATTCTGGAGGCCTTCCTATTTCTGTCCTCTGAGAGGTGTGCAATCCAGGTTCAGGGCTCATGCACCCTTAGGCATGGGTGTGCTGTGGATCAAGCTTGGTTGGAGTCTCCTTGCAGAAAGTGGTGTCTTATCCATGTCAGGTCACTGGGATACGCTCAGAGCCAATGAGGCTCAGTGCTTGCAAAGGCTAAGTGATTTCCATTACTTTCTGGGAATTCACTGTGATTTTCCCTCACTATGTGTCTTTTCATGTTTTTACTGCATGACATTCAGAAGAGGAGGCACATTCTCAGGATCCAGAAGACAAGTCTGCCTCATTGCTGGCCGAGGGGTTGGTTAATCACAGGGAAAAGCATCATGGAAGGAGATCAGCATGCATAGAGCACTTTCTCTGTCACAGATGTCCTGCAGATTCCTCTGGTGTGTCATATAACATTGGCTTAGTTGTACGGGTGTGAGGAGTTAACTTTATTAAGGGTTAATGGATGTTAGAGATTATTACAGCCATTGCTATTAAGAAGCATGAGAACCTTAAGAGCTGAGAATTCCCCCTCTGGGAGATGATAAGTTGATGTCATGTAACGGCGGAAGTGGAACCTAGAGTTAAACCTGGCCCTGTGTCACCCTCAAGGCTGTTCTTCCCACTGCAGATTTCCACCCTCCATCGTCCTTTATCTTAAGATAATTTAACATTGATTGAGTTTTTGCTCTACATGGCACATTCCTCACACTGTGTCTCATTCAAATACCACAGCGCTCCAGATGGAGGGGCCTCAACCTGTTTGCAGAGAATAAAGAAGCAGGCCATGGAGAGGTGGCCCGTGGCCTGTGACAAGGACACATAGGTCATACACTGCTCATTCACTGAGGCCAGTTGCGTCAGAACAGGTGTGGGTATTTTAAAAATAAACAAATTACATCACCTTTAAAAAGGCTGGGTGATTATTACAGGACCAGAACTAGGTCTCATTCTGTTTTCTTGCATCCGCGAGGACACGTTAAAGGCCATGGCCACTTTGAATGAGACTTCAAACTCAGCCCCACTCAGTCACGCCATGGCTGGGGGCATCGGGACACCTTCTCATTTCCCACAGCTCTGCTATCTGTTTCTGTCTGGCATGGAGCCTCCTTTGTCATAACTGGATGCAGCTGAGGACAAAGACAGATGAGTCAGCTCAGCCCCTGGAATGACAGCCCAGGAGGACAGAGTGAGCATCTTTATTCCCATGCAGCAAAGAAGTTTAACACCAAGTCGGGATCCCAGTGTGGCTTGATTCCATACATCTGCATAGAGGCAGAGACTGACATCTCCTTTCTTGGGGAAAGAAGGTGGCGCAGATCATGTCATGAAATTGGGTGGGAAATAAACCAAGAGCAAGGTGTGAAGCCAGAGAGCTCATGTAATTGGTGGCAAAAGTCTGGACACCCTGCAGCCCTCATCTCAGAAGTTATCAAAGTTAGGTGGGATCAGTCCTAGGATCACAGAGAAAACCTCAGTACATAACAGTGGCACTGAGAGGACAGTGTTATGATGATCTGACCAAGTCCTCACTGGAACCCTGGCAGCTCTTCTCA
The DNA here is from genome assembly GCA_004027595.1 of Dinomys branickii. Classification (NCBI taxonomy): domain Eukaryota; kingdom Metazoa; phylum Chordata; class Mammalia; order Rodentia; family Dinomyidae; genus Dinomys; species Dinomys branickii. Next base: position 29,984 of record PVLD010009078.1, on the reverse strand, counting down.
CAGGCCACACTCCTTTGTCCCTGTGGAGTTGCCAGTGGGGGCAGCCAACATTAAATCCTTCTGCAGCAAGACACATGGGCTTCCGCAAAAGAGCTGTGTGGCGGCTAAGAAGGACAGAGCAGGAAACACAGAGGCTCCTTATTTCACTTTAGCTTTTTCAATTGCTCCGGGCAATGTTGGGGAGGAGAGGTGAGTGTAAAGGATTCCCGTGGGAGGATAAGCCACCTTCAAGTCTTCCCGCTGGCTTCTGACAAAGGAAGTGGGAATGGGAGGACCCACTGGAAAGACGCGTAGGAACTGAAATGTGGTCCTTGTGGCTGCAGCCTGCTTAAAATGCTAATAAGCTTGGCAAAGCGCAGAGAGCCCAGATGTGGTCCAGGAACAAGGACCACTCAGGAGATGCTGGTGACGTAAAGCGTGTTGTGCTCTGTTACGGCTTATGTCTGAGTGTCCCCCCAAAGCCTCATGTGGTCATAGGTGGGGCTTTTCAGAGGTGGAGGCTAGAATTGATTCATGGCACAACGCTAGGGTCAAGAGCACGGATTAAGGAAAGGTGTGAACGCTACACTGCCCCTAGGGTGGGTAGCCCGCACACAGCATAAGGGATAGGCACGGTCTTGTCTTCCTCCCTAGCTTGCTTTTGCTGTCTTCTGCCTGCCATGAACTAATCTCCTCTACAAAGCCACCCACCCTTGGAGTCAGGCAATTATGGATTGAAAACACCAGAAACTTCGAGCTTAAGAAAAACCTTTCCCCCTTTAACACTGGGTGTCGGGTATTTTGTCTCAGCAACGAGACAAAAGTAACTAATACACCCTGCTGCAGCAAGAGGACAATGACAATCACTGAGCTTGCTCCAAGCTGAGCTAGAGGCCACACGAGGCCCAGGAGGTGAGCTGCTTGAGCCACTGGGTTGGCACAGCCCTTGTTTGTGTCTTGCAGGAGGAGGAAGCCAAGATTACTAATGTGTGCCGAGAGACTCATCCGTGAAGGGCCCCCTGAGGATGGCATAAATGATGTGAATCCCTCTTCTCAATGAATATTTATAAGCAGCTTTTGCTCAAGTCTACTTATTGCATCTCCTTCCTCTTTTTCATAGGGGGTTTTCAGTTTTGTGTCTGAGGCTTTGTAAAGCAAGACCAATTAAGGTTTTTTACTTCTTCTCTTTCCCCTTTATTCAGTTGTGCAACGGCAGCAGCTGTTGTTTTCTTGTACCTCCTTTGGTACTCAAGTAAAAAGAGTAACTTTTTGTTTATCATAATACCAGATGCGAATGAAATTAAAAGCTGTCTATAACAGAGAAGAGAGGACAAGTCCTGAATATATGGATAGATTGTTCTCATTCACTGGAAGATGGTGAATAAGTTTGACATCTTTCCAAAATGCACGAAACCTTGAAAAGTTTTGAGGTGCTCAAGTTTCAGTGAAGTTCTTGCTTTATTCAATGTGCCAGACTGTGAGTTTTGAAAGGAGATATTTCCACAAGGGCACTTTTTCCATTTAGGGCCAGGGTAGATAGAAAATTTGAGAGAATGGCCCAGCTGCTTTGGGAGAAACTTCCTGGAGCATTTGTAAGTAAGCAGCCACATGTCTCTCAGAGTTGGAGAGATTTTATAAAAGAAATTGGGAGAAGCCAGTAAACAGTCAAAGAGCTGGGACAAGAGGTACCCGGAAGGGTTCACATGAGGTGAGGCTGGGTGGAAGGAGGAAATTTTGCTGGGGACCTGGTTACCTGGAAATGTGAAGGCCTTGCCAGGTCTGGCTTCTGCATTCAGAACAAAGCAGGTGACCAGGCTTACATGGGATGTTTTTCAAGGTGCTAAGGTGAACAGGAAGCAGACCACAGTCCAGACATACCTGCGGGCAGCTGCTGACGGACACACATTGCTTCCTGCGACACTCCATCTTGCCGGTCACACAGGCACAGATGGTGCAGTTGGCTGTGGACCACACCTCACCCTCCTGTGGGACAGAGTACAGGGTTCTGTAGGAGCTGGGCCAGCGGGTGGGACCACTCCATAGGGAATGCATGTCTTACCCTGAGTCAAGGTTGGCATCCTTAGACGTAATGTCTCTAAACTCTCATCCATATGAGGTGTGACCAGAATATATAGTGAATGTTTAAAGTTTTAAAAGTTGATTACAGTAGAAGACACTTCGCCATGAATTCCCCTCAGAATCTCTCCCCTCAATTCCCAGACACTGATCCCATCAATTCTGCCAATTTCTGAAGCAGTTCTGGAAGTCCTCTTTCCTGAGTGTCTTTAGGAAGTGTGATAAAAAATACACAAGAAGACAGTGAATGCTGCTGCTGAGTGCCATCCAGCGGAAAGGTAGGCTCATAAGACAAGGTCTGTCCTCATTCACCTTAATCACTATTATCTGGCACCATGCAACTTCTGGCTCTTCCTCTAAATCAAAACGACTAGGAATGGTCAATGTTCTGGATGGATTCAGGACACTGAAGTAGCCACATTAGTTCAATTAAAGATAAGAAAGAGGACTTCCAGGACTGCTTCTGAAGAAGTAAGGATGATGGGGTGAATATATTCAAAGAGTGGGGAATATTTTGAAAGAGATTCATGGCAATGTGTCTTTTACTGCAGTAATTTTTTGGTTTAAACATTTACCTTATTTTTGATAATATCCCATAATTTAAAAGAGGATTTCAGAGTGGGTGTGTGCACTTTCCTACCAGGATATAAAAGCATTCTTGTGAGTCTAACCAGGTCATATTTGCATCTTCCTCCTCATGCACTGCACGATAGCAAGTATGAATTTTCATACATGATACAATAACAATGTTGTAATTTCCCCCTGTTTGATAGGAGTAAAATCGTTGTTATCTCAGGCATCAGCAGTTCACTGGGATGGCCAGAGGTGCTTGGTTTGTTCCCAGATATGTCACAGTTCTAGGCACAAAAAGGGAGCACATGACAGTGCAGAGCACAGACAAAAGACACAACTAGCCATACACTGCTTGTCCCTGCCTGGCCGGCACTGTCCCTGCACAATGCACAGTAGCACTTGGGTACACATTTTCTTGCTGTCACAGAAAGAGCCACTTGAGGAATTTCTCTGGCCTATTGGATTTATGATTGGCAATTGCTCAGTGTTCAGCTAGGACAGAACAGAGATGAGATCCATGCTTGTGAGCTAAGAAGATCAGAGGCCACAGAATTGGGCCTAAAAACACCATGAAGGATCCTTCCAGATCCAGAGAAACAAGTCTCCATCTTTGTTGATTATACATTCTCCTCTTTACTTTTGAAGCTATTTTAAGGACTGCCTACCCTCTGATGCCTTTCTGATGAAAAAGGTCTGACTCAATTGGACTTAAAGGACAACTTTATGCAGACTCTATGTCTCTGTCAGTTATTTCAGGGCGCAGTCACCTAAAGGAGCATGCTTAGGAGATTTATAAGTACTTTGCACAAAGGCCCATCATGAGGGTGTGTCTACTTCATCTCAGTGCTCAAGGGGCAAAAGTGACTTTGTGTACAGGACAGTGAGTGGGTGTAAAAGCCGATGTAAACACAACACACACACACACACACACACACACACACACACACGGCCCTCTGTGGGCAGAACACAACATGGCTTCTCAGAGTCCCTAAGAACCAAGGACTTTCTTCTGGCTGTGTCAGTGATCGGGCAGTCTGACCCTAGGAGCTTCTACAACTGAGCTAGTTCTGAGCTCTCTAGCTCTGATTTTTAAGGGTATCATGGGAAAATAGACTGGGCGGCAGACAGCAGGAGCCTACAACAAACTCTATGACATGCACCTAGAGTGAATGGCCACTGCACAGCTTCCTACTGTGAGCACCAGGAAATGCTGAGAATCACACCTACATGGTCAGATGCCAGCAGACAACCTGTCACTTTAGCTGGGGCAGGATCCTCTCACCTCTGTGGACCACCATGCTGGCCACACACACTAGGACAGTCCTTAGCTGAACACTGTCCAGAGAAGAAAATTCCTCTTGCACAAGGGACTTTGTGAAAAGATTCTAAATGCAGCAAGCTGAGACCCATCAGGATCTTGATGTGGGGGACAGCTTGGCAAAGGGCCCTGAGAAGTCCCACATGAATGAGATGCTCCTGACAGTGGGTGCCCACAACCACACCACCCACTGGGAAAGGGCAACAGAGCAGTGCAGGACCAGATATTCTACCAGCAACAATGCCAAAGGTAAACACTTTTCAAAAGGTTATTTCTCTATCCCCCATGCCCTTTCTGGATTCTAAATGTATATGAGTGTGTATATCATACCGCAATATACACAAACACATTAGATACACACATACAAATGCATTCATATGTGCACACACATATAGATTGTGGAACTCTCCAATCTGCATTACCCCAGAGCTATGTAACAGACAGCAACAGCGCCCAAGAGCTTGACCCATGACATACCCGGAAAATCTTGTTGCCAAACTTGCACACGTCTTCTGGGGGCACTTGCAGGAGGCACTGCTCACAACAGGCCTCCTTGCCTCTGTCACAGCTGTTGGGGTGGGAGCACTTCTTCTTACACACCACAGTGGAGTCCTGGGCACCCAAAGGTAAATGGGAAATTAAAGATGAGTTTCCCCAGGTAGACCAGACATCCTACCTCACCCTCCTTCAACAACCCACATGCAACTTCTCTAAAACTTACCTTATTGGTGCTATATTTTAATGGTTTGCAATAAAACTTTTACTCTGCTCAAAATGCTACCTATTGCTTAGCATCTGGAGTAAAGTGTGGGGCATCCCAGTGTCTGAGGACAGCAGGCCCTCATTCTCCACCTTCCAGTGATTCACAGCACCATGTCAAGAGGCCAGTCCACTGCAGCCAGTGAATGGCAATGAAGCCCCACTCACTGCAGACCAAGATGTTTCCTTCTTCGTTCTTCCTGCGCTTCTCCTCCTCCGCATTCTTCTTTAACAAAGCTCTCTTGGGTCTCTGCCTTGGCTTTATGCCACTTTTAGGGGTTTCATGGAAAGCCAGACAAATTTGATCAAAGAGCATCAATTCAGAGCTAATATGTCACCTCAGGTGACACTGCTTATGTGTGTACTGTGTCTGCAAAGGAACTGAATGATCAGTCCCAAAACTGGGCTTGGTTCTAGAGTTCTGCTGTGAAAGGCTTGACTTTGACCAGGCCATTTAACCTCCAGGGAGTGACAGGGCCAGATCTGTCATTTAGGGCATTTGGTGCTATTCTGCCTATCAGCTCTCTGCTTTACCGTGCATTTCTTTTTTTTTTTTTTTTTTTTTTTTTTTTTTTTTTGCGGTACTGGGGATCGAACTCAGGACCCTGCGCTTGCTAGGCAAGCGCTTATTCCACTGAGCTATATCCCCAGCCCCCGTGCATTTCAAATGTAAAGTAAACAGCACACAGAATTTATGAAAAATCAACTCATAAATGGCAAAAAAATAATCCTTTCTCAAACTGCATGTCTTGATGTCTAGTTTGAACAGGCACTTGCTAACTCTGGAAGAACATGTCTGTCACTGTAGATCTCCTGGCTGATCTTCATATCTACACACCTCTTTCTCCCTTTCTAGCCCTTTAGTTACCGAAACCAAAACAACAAATAAGATACTTTAAAACTGGGTTCCCCACATGTTCAAGTTAACTCACTAGCACAGTTCTCAAAGCCCTCCATGGTAAATGCATCTGTTCCTGGTCTCTCATACAATTCACAGCCTAAGGATGTCTGTGCAGGTGTGATGTGTATCCCTCTGAATCTCTGGGGCTGCAGAATTCTTTCTGTATCAAGAATTACATCGCCAGTTGCCTTTGGAGTAAAGCAAACCATTGCTCCCGGAAGACATGGAACAATGGGCAACACATAAACGGTTTCTTCGCCCACAACCAGGCTTAGCTGAAACCATAAAGCCATGCCTTTCTTCTCTTCTGAATGTGATTAAAGTCATTGTACCCTCCTAGTGTGTCTGAGAATTCACACTGGGTACTGGAGCTAGGGAACATGGCCATGTGTCCATGTCTAGCCTCGAGAATCCTCAGGACAATTTTCAGAGTGTGACTTTGTTATGGTTTGTGTCTAGATGTTTCTCCAAAGCCTCATGCAGTCATAGGGCTTTTTCAGAGGTAGCTGAGTCTAGAGTGTATGATGCTGGGATTATAAGGGTGTGTGATTAATAAATTAGTCTTGGCATAGTTCTGGCTAGGATTATGGGTTGTGTGTGCTATACCAGCCCTAGGGCAGGTAGCATGCATACAATATAAGAGACAGAACGAGTCTTGTCCCTCTGCCTTGTTCCTTTTGTTACCTTGTGGGTACCTCCTCTGTGATGGCCAAGCCACCCTGCCTTAGACCCAGCTGATTACAAACTGAAACTTCTACATACTGTGAACCAAACAGACTTTCCCTACTTCAACTTTCAGCGTTGGGATCAGGATTAAGAAAAGTCAGATAGGCTCTCACCAGGAGGAGATACCTTGTGGGTTCCTAGGGCATGACTTAAGTATCAGGTGGGTGCAGCACATGAATTTCTTAGTGACCTTGAGTTTGACTTCACTTGGAAAGTGGCACCACTGATCCCTGCGCCTGATAAATAAACACCATTGCTGCTGGTTAATAACCCTGACAGCCTAACACTCTTGCTGGCCTGTGTGCCACAACCCCTCTGAACCATCTCACCTTGCAGGTGCATGTTGTGCAGTTGTCATAGAGAAACAAGGAACCGTTGTCATACACATCACTGCGAAAGAGGCAGCTGCCAAAAGGCAGGTCAAACACTTTCCTCTGACCTAGAGGGAAGCAAAAGCATAGCATGAGAGAGAGAAAGCCAAGGATGTCCCATTTTGTCATCAACAATTATAACACAGGTTGTTAAGCCACCTCCCAAAGGCAGGCAAGTCTGGAGCACAAAGAAAGAGCCCTGGGTCAGATGGGCCAGGAGATCCCCAGGGATTATTAATTTAGACAGTCATTGTTTAGAAAAGTTTGATTCCCGATGAACCTGTAAGTGCCACAAATCATGATTACATGCCCACCATAGTGAACCACAATGTCTTAGACATAAGGGCCTGCATGGGGCTTACAGTACACAGTGCAGACAAAACCACAGAGGCCATTTCAACACAATGACATGGTAAGTTCTGGGGAAAAAACCAACATAGATATCTGGGGACAGAAAGGTCATAGAAGAGTTCTAGAGGCTGAGATCCTCAAACTGCATCTTAAACACTAGTTTAATCATCCCCCAAAGTGGATAGGAGTGGGAGGATGGGTGGAGACAGAAGAAGTCAAGAAACCTCAAAGACTAGAATGAGCACAAAGAACTAATGAAACGGCATCTTCAGTGGTCTAGACATTTGTGTTACCACAAACCTCCTACGCTGAAATCTAATCGCCAGTGTGATGGTGAGAGGAGATGGGGCCTTGGAGAGATGGTGAGGTCATGACGGATTGGTTGCTTTTCTCAGTGCTGAGACAAATTACTCGACACACACAGTTAACAGGGGAAAAGATTTATTTAGCTCACATTTTGTAGAGGTTTCAGTCCATGATCAGCTGGCTCCAAGGCAGGGTGGTGTGGCAGACAGGCCTCACAGAAGAGAAACACTCATGGCAGGCAGAAGGTAGCAAGGCAAAGGAGGGGGGTCCTGAGCAATTTTTTCTGCCCCTGTTATACTCTACCTAGGCTACCAGGATTAGGGTGGTGCCAAACCAATCAGTGCACTGATTTAGTTATCACATGCCCTTAATCCTAGCATCATACTCTAGATTTAGCTACCTCAGAAAAAGCCCCACCTATGACCTCATGAGGCTTTGGGGAGACATCTAGACATAAATCCTAACAGTATTCTTGTAAAAGAAGCCCAAGACAGAGCTCTGGCCCCTTCCATCATGTGAGGTCATAGCAAGACGATGTCATCTATGAGCTACAATGCAGCCCTTCTCCAAACACAGAATCTACAACTAATTTGATCTTGGACTTCCCACCTGCAGAACTGTGAGACACAGATTTCTACTGTTTAAAAACCACCCAGTTACACTATTTCATTAAAGCTCACTGAATAGATTCACACAGGATTACATAGAGGCTAGTACTCTGAGAAGCTGAGGCAGGAGGATTGTAAGTTTAAGTCCAGCCTAGCCCCCTTAGCGACTTAGTGACATTTTGTCTCAAAATAAAAAAAAAAAAAAAGAAATGAAAAGGCCTGAGAGGTAGCTGAGTGCAAAGGCCCTGTGTTCAATCCTCAGTACTGAAAACAAAACATACCATAAAGAGTGATGCTAACTCAAGTGACACAGAGGAAGACTCCAACTCCACATGCCAAGTGTCCAACCTTTTATAGGCATTGTATCTCTGTAGAATTATGTCAGTTTCCCATTATGAGGATTGGACTGACAATTACAAAGCCCAAGAAAGCAAAACCAAACACAGAGCAAAATCCAATCCCTTCTTTTCTTTCAAGTCTGAGCTCTATTCCTTGAAGTACATCAAGTCATTTTTAGAGCATTAGTTTAATTAAAGACTAAATTAAGAAACCAGTGATTCATGTTCAGCAATCATATTTAATCCATATTTAATTCACTTTTTTACTTCTTGAAAAAAAGATTAATAGCAATCTTGATTTATTGGCAAACCCCCTGAAATGCTGGAAATACTCATAAATGTATACTAAGTGCTCTTCTTGGAATCAGAGTTATTGGAAATACCATTAGTAAGAGTCAAGAAAAAATATTATCTTCTTATCTTGACATCAGCTTGCAGGTCAGAATATAGTAGAGCTATAGCCCTAAATCACTAGTTTGGCTCTCACCATGGAAGGGCAATCTGGTTAGTCCTCAAAAGGTAACAGTGAGTTGTAATGTGGGTCCCACATGTGGACTCCCTTGTGATCTGAGTAAGATTTATCTGCATCTTGCTAACTTTACTGATAAAACAGCATCAACAGAGTCAATCTGTTATATCAACACTTCTGTTGGCAGCATGAATATTAAGTTGCATAATGAGAAACTCCTTGGTGGTAAGCACATTTAGGATGGCAGACTGTTAATATCCCAACGAACACAGGAAACTGGTGTTCTCAAAATCTAGGCTGAATATTTAAGTTTGAAAATTTTATTATAGTAAAAGACACATTGCCATAAATACCCCTCAAAATCCTCTCCCTTGCTTTGAACACACTTATCCCATTGCTTGTGACACTTTCTGAAGAAGTTCTGGATGTGCTCTTTCATGAATGTCTTCACAAAGTGTGATCTAACCTATAACGAAGGCCACTGCAAGTGCCTTCCAACAGAAAAGCAGGCTGGTAAAGCCACGACAAGCTGTCATCATCCATTTATTCACAAGACAGGGCATCATGCAACTTCTAGCTCTTCCCCCAAGTCAAAATGACTATGAAATGGAAAATATTTTGAATTAATTGAGGCAACCATGGTAGCCCAACTGAAAACTCACATGAAAGATGACTTCCGTTACTGCTTCAGAAGGTGGCAAACATGATCTGATAAGTGTGTTTGAAGCAAAGGGGAGTGTTTTTGGGGTGGGTTAATGGTAATGTGTCCTTTACTGTAGTAAATTTTTTAAGTTTAAACATTTGCCATACTTTTCGATCACAACAAATATTGTACTCACCTCAGTGCCAGGTCTCTTGAACTTCCTGAGAACTTACAGATTAAATAAGAGGATTAACTGCAGAATATAAAATCCCCTTTTCCTTAAATATTCCTTAAGGAATTCTTCTAGGATTACTCTAAAGTATCAGAAAGCTGTGTGTAGCCCAATTTATGTGGGTTCATTTGACCCATCCCATTATAATCACTGCTGCCAAATCCCATCTTCGTTTTAAGACATTATAGTGCATGCAATAACCCTAAGCAGTTTTTTTTTCTTTTATTTACTATAGAAAGGGGAAATCATTTTTTTAACCAATTTAAACCTGATTCTCTTTTATAAATCTATCTGAGATATATTTTTTCCCTGTAAGAAGTAAAAACAGCTCTGCCTCAGTTAAGTAATTTCCTTAAAAGCTATGATAACCTGGTTTGCCTTTTTCCTATCTTTTATCTACATGTGCTTCAGGAATTTTGCAAGTCACTTCAAATCCTTTTTAGCAAAAGACAGGAGACAAATATATACAAAGCCCTAGATAAAAACTTTCATCTCTACCAATCAAATTACATCGCTTTCATGTCTGTGGTCCGCATTTTCTCTCCTGAACCTTTTCACCTTTAGACAGAATGGCCCTTTCCTCCCTTCCCACAGCCAGTTCTTGTACCATCATCACTGAACTAAGTATTGTGCACAGGTGGACAGTTGGCTGGATGAATGAATAGGCAGACGACAGAATTTGTCTATCAACTGAATGATAGATCAGTGGGTCAATGAAAGGACTCTTCAAAATTTTAATCCCCATGAACAAATGTGACCAATGCCTTAACTTATCCCTTGCTAAACCATAGAGTTTTACCTAAAATTATGGCTATAAAGTTCTTGGAGCAGTGCCCGGCATTCACCAACATCACCAGTGCACAGCAGGTGGTGAGCACTATCATTACTAGTGCTGACATAGTTTAAACATGGCCCTGGGCTGTGCCTCCCTGGGAAGGGTGCTGGCCGCTGCTCTGTGTGTGCTGATCTCAGAAGAGACTTCCCTTTGAAACGAGGAATGCAAGGCAAGGAACTTATAATGCAAAAGGCTGGGGCATGTCATAGAAAGGAATCCTGGTTAAGGAGAAATGTAAAAGTAAATCAGTGCCCAGAAGCCACAAGTCTGCCTAGACTAAGATTTCAGCATCTAGAAAGCATCCTGGTATGTTTCCTTTGGTCTGTCTTTTGTTGTGTGAATATGTTTCTTTTTCTGACCAAAGAACACAAAATCTTAGCTTATCCCAAAGTCATCACAGTCCAATTTAAGATAAAACACTCAAGGGTGTGGTTCTAAGACTGGAAAGATCGCCTGAGCTAAGCCACATCCACATCATTCCTCTGCACGTTAGCCTAAGCAAACTCCCACTTGGGGGAATTAAGGTTTTCCAAGTTTCCCAAAAGTTACTGTTCCTCTTACAGTCTGTCTTAAAACCACAAATGATCAGAAAAACCTGCACTTGACACCACAGCCGTTGCTCAAGTGGGAAACTTTTAAGCAGACTCATCATGCCCATGGCATCGGCTTCAAAGCATTGATCAAGCCTGCTTATCCTTGAGCCCAGTTCTAAACCCCTTCCTCTGTGACAGCTTCCTGGGAAGAGAAAGCACCACATTCCCATGGCCCACAGCATGGTCATCTCTGCCACACTGAAGGGGCTCATCTCACTACAGGGCCACAAATGCACATGGGTGACCAATGAAGTGCATGTCCATGGAAATATCTTTAATCAAGTGTGCCAAACAGTTTCCCTTTGTTATTTTAATTATTCCATATTTACTTACAAAGTGTGTGTGCTTGCACATGTGTGCACATGGACACACAGGTATCTATACCACAGAAAAGCAAACAGCTTAGAGGAAAACACAATAGAAGCTGGGTATGGTGGCACATGCCTGTAATCCTAGGACTTAGGAAACTGAGGCAGGAGGATTGCTGAAATTCAAGGTCAGTGCAGGTTACATAGTTCAAGGCCAGCCTGAATACAGCAAGACCTGAACACAGCAATACCTTGTCTCCAAAAAAAAAAGAATCAAAATAATATAAACAAAACAAAACTAGATTAGAATTGCTCAGGAAGAAGATTGCAGTAGTTTAACAAGATACTTTAACTTGCCAATCTGGTTATAAAAAGAAAACAGACTTCAGAGTCTGGCTGTGGGGATCTTGTGGATGAGAAAAGTGAATGAGCAATAGGCTTTGGAGGTTGAGAAAGCAAACTGCGAGAGAACGGAGAGAAGAAGGGAGGGAGGTGCGAGTCCTACATGACAGGAGGCGGGAGGCGAGAGAGGAGACAGTGGGAACCCCAGGGCAGAGGAACCCAATACTCCCAAGAACAGGAAACAGCTTCGCCATGGAGTAACCGCCCTCCCCAGCTGTAGGCAATCTACTGAATGAGCCTTGAAGCAAGGGCACCACAGGACACAGAAAGACTGGAGGTGTCTCTGACGGGACAAAATGATGTTTCACAAACCCATAATAGAGATAAGAGAAACAGCAAGGGCAGAGCACAAAGCTGAAAGAGATTAAGACCCTACCAGTCTCAAGGACCTCCAGAGACTCGGGGGACCTTTCCTCCCCCACCACAATGAAACTGGTAACAGCGCCAGTGTGCACACAGTTTTATTTTCAGCAACTGTATTTCACAGCTTTTTGAAATGACTGCATGAGAAGAAGCACATGGAGTGTGCAGTTTGGTGCTTGGAACACAATTAATGCTCAGAAAAAGTGCCCACTCTCTTCCTGCTGTTACTTGCTCTGTCCTGACAAGCCTCTTCTTCACTGCATGCCATCTGCCTGCACCCTTAGCCCCTGCAGGTAGCCGAGTGTGCATCCTTCCAGGCCATCGTTCCCAATGCCTCTAACACATGTGCCACTAACAGCCTTAAGCACACTACAGAAAGGGTCTTTCACCCTGCTCGCCCAATGTCTTGCATAGCCTGGTGTCCCAGATCCCAAATCAAGGGAAGAAAAGAGAAGCCACACCCTGTTCACCTCTTCCACTCCCCTGATCCAAGGAGCAGGTCTCTCTAGCAAGCCAGGAACCAGGGCCACCTCGGAACCTCAGGGAGCAGAGTGCATGCACACTCTCCACAGAAACTCCTCGGAGAAATTCATTATTCTTTGACCTGAAAATAGTCACTCACCCAAACATTTGGGGCAGCACTGTCCTGGGGGGGTGTGACTAAGGTGCTGGGGACAAGAGAGAATGGGACAGACTTCTCTCACGCACTGTGTCCTGCCTCCCTAAGAAAAGAGAGAGAGAAAAAGGCACATTTAG
>PVLD010009078.1:0-16977 GCA_004027595.1 Dinomys branickii | reverse complement strand
ATGGAGTGACTGCCCAGGTCCGTATGATTCCTTCAAGTGGCCTTTGACCATCCATGTGGACCCTGCAAACTGCAGCTGCAAACAGACAGCCTCCCAAGAGTGAGCACAGCCAGGGTCACCTCCCCTCAGCTGCCACCAACTAACTACCTTTATCTTGTCCCTTCCAAAACTCGCTTTGGAGTAGGTCTAGGGTAACCAGATCCTCCCTCTGCCCGGGATCTGAGACTTTCCTTCTGACACCAGCGAAACTTCGTGCAAACCAGGATGCATGGGCCACCCCCACAGGGCCATCTCTCTCCCCACCCCAACCGCATGCACACAGAGGAACCCTGTCTTTTATGAGACTTTTCCTCCTCTTTCCACTCTGATCTCCATGTAGCTCCTGCAGACAGCCTCCTCCAGGAAGGCCCCACTCTGCACAGAGTGCAAGTGTCCCTGGGACAGCCGAATGGTGCCCCAGCCAGTGGAAGTGGCCAATCTGCTGAAAGTGGAAGCTCTGAAAGCTGTGTTCACAAGAACCCTCCCCCTGGATTCAGCACGCTAACCACGTCTGTTTCCATTAATTAGGCATAGGCCCTGATGATTGATTTGGAAGAACTGGCAGAGCCTTGGAGGCCCATGGGAGAAGTTTGGGCCCCTTCGGATACCTTCCCTACTTTCTTGCCCTCATTCTTCACCCTTTCTCACTCTGCAGCCTCTGGTCTCCCTCCCCTTCCCTGACCTCACACCCCTCTTCCTCTGTCCATTGCCCCCCCCCGCCCTGGAATGCATGGGTGAGATGCCCCTCGTCCTCCTCACCAGAGGCACCTGCTCTTCAGCCTCAGGGAGGTGGAAATGCTTCCTCAGAAAGCTGGGCAGATGAAAGAGGGCAAAAGAAAAGTACTTTCAGTCCCAACCAACTTTTTCTTGCAACATAGATTCTGAAAACTCTTTCTTGCAATGTGAGCTGCTATGGACTTTATAAAGGTTTTGTTTTTTGCTGTTAGAAAGTCCATGAATTTGGTAAATAGATTACGAGGCAATTGGAATTTCAGTGGTTTGGCTTCTCTGCAGTTAGAGCTAGAACCCAAAAAGTGGGCTTTCTGGCTGGCCCCTTTTGACTGGAACAGATAATGTATATCTCAGGAGGTCAGAAAATGAAGAACTCAAGGCTAGAAAGACCCTGAGACAAAAGAAAGTGGGTTCATGTTGAGGCATTTCTAAAACCAGAAGAAAACTCTAGGCTTTTCCTCACACTGTTCGCCCTGTTAGCTGCATTTTCCACAGGACAGTGGACCTCAGCCGTGGCCTTCGGGATGTATGGGGGCCCACCCTGGCCTTTGCGGTCTCCCTCCGCTTCTGCTTTCCTTTCCTGCTCTGACCATTTTTATTCTTACCGTTTACTTTTTGGTGAGAAAGGATGAAAATGAGAGCAATTTATGTCTTCTTATAATTTGTTGTTTTGAAGCCTCTTTAATGTTGGATTCTTTCCCAAACCAATAGAGAACACCTGAAAATACCATCAACAGCTCTTCTGTTGTTTTTAGATTATTTCCAGGTCAGCATGAATCATTTAAAAAAATCTTCCCCCAAATCCCAGGCTGTTCTGGGATCTCTCCCTCAGCTCTGCATAATCTTAAAGTCATGAGTCCCTCCTAGACTTCAGAGGTGGATAACTGAGTCCATGCCGATTCCCAAGGTCAGCCCTGGCTTACACACAAAACACAAAAGCTGTACCAGAGGAGTGACACGGCGATGCTACCTTGGCATTTCATTACAAAGAAATTCCTCTGCAAGTAACTTCCTAAGACTCTGCAGTCCAGGCCATGCAGACAGCTGTGTGCTGGATTCTCTGAGGCACACACAGACCATACTCTTTTCATTGATATTCCCTGTTCTTGTTGGATCTGCATCTATTTTTCAAGCGTATTTTAAAGTTTAGAAACACTGCATAATTGCGAAAGCGTTAGCCTGTCCAACGTTTTGGAATGCTGGTGAGAGACTGTGTGCACGACAGTAATTCCCTTACCGTTAGGTCAGAGGGTAGCTTTGCATACACAGTACAACTGCAGTTTGTGTTTCCCAGGAGTCTGCTAAAGTAACTTGAACTCCAGTCTGGGTTTGCTGCTTGAGTCGAATTTTATTTTGTTTGGGTTGCAATTCTGTGGCACAGCCCAAGTCCCGAGGCTCCATTCCAATTAATGCCTCCAGAGAAAGTCCAAGCCCTTCCTAGGAACACAGTTGTAGCTCACAATCTGCTTCTATGAGTCAAACTCACCAGGGATTCTGGTTAAACTACCATCTGTGGCTCTACAGTAAACTAACAGAGTTAAAACAGCAGGCATAAACATTTCTGTTTCTAAAAATGAACACATTCCTATTGCAGCCACACTATCAGATTGTCACAACAGCACTGATTGGCTTCCCGGCCTCAACTCCTGGAAGGTTCCATGTGTCCAGGACTCCTTTCTGGCACCCACCTACCATCCCATTATTATGTCAAATATGATTAAAAATCTATGGCAACTTTGATGTGGATGTGATCTTGAATACAGAGCACAAAATACACTCCCTCTAAGGCACTTTCACAACCACTGAGCTTGTCCCTACCCTGCTGAGGTGGAGAGTGACTCACACTGCCTTCTGGATAAAGTTCAACCCAATTGGGCTAAAAGT
Source organism: Dinomys branickii (assembly GCA_004027595.1). Classification (NCBI taxonomy): domain Eukaryota; kingdom Metazoa; phylum Chordata; class Mammalia; order Rodentia; family Dinomyidae; genus Dinomys; species Dinomys branickii. Next base: position 14,322 of record PVLD010009078.1, on the reverse strand, counting down.
CAGTGCAGAAGTCAGTGCTGGCCACACTCCTTCTTGTTTTCCTTCAATAGAGCTATGCTAATTTCCCAGAATGCTTTGCAGGTGGGCAAGGTTGTGTGCCTGAGTTCTGACCAATAGGAAGAAGATGCGAGTAGTATAACATGCTCACAGGATGACCTGTGAGATCCCTCGCATACCACCTCCATGCTCCAGTTATTCTCCTTATGGGACAGCTGGCTGAGTGGAGTGGACACCCTGGGTTACTCATGGCATTGTAACACCCATGTTATAAACAGTCAGATGAGCATGCAATAAATGATACTGCATTATAGGCGTGCGCTGGTTCTTTATCATACCATTAGCCTACTTTGTGAAGACACCCTGGAACCTCCTCTTCAGAATCCCCCTCATTCCAATATAAGGGAGGGCTGCAGTGCATCTTGGTTTCTTTCTTGTCCCCAAGCACACCTCACGCCTTCCCTCCTCCTACACACACCTCTTTCCCTCTGTCCTCTGTCACTGACCCTATCAAGACCCTGCCCATTCCAGGTCAGGCCCCAGTCTCTTCCTCCCTGCAGAGCCTTCCAACGCCTGCACTTGCCAGGAATCTCCGCCCCTTCTCAGAGCTCCTCCTTCCTCATCTAGCACATGCTAACCTTACATTTTGCAATTAACTAAATGTGGGTGCTCATGTGTCCAAAAGCAACACTGAACAGCAACACATACAACAATTGTTACCAGCATAATGGAAAATCTAGGGTATTCTGTTTAAATGTTTGAAAATTCCTCAATGGTTGAAGTATCGAGGGACAGATGACTACATTCATATCTAGTCAGCAGGGAGGAGAATGATAGAAATTTCCACAGGACTCGCGTGCTCTGGCTTTCACTATTTGTCTTCTCTTCAAGGTAGCTCCTTGGAGATGGTCATTTATTTCTTTTCTTGACGGTTGCTGCTTTTAATACACTGACTTGAAACTGGTCACAGGTCTGTTTTTCTGTTCCTTTCACTTTATTTTAGCTGATTCAGTCATGAACCCTATTGCTTTATGTCAAAGTTCACCCAACAGTGGCAACTGCGCTGCATAATAAAAGTCTGTCTTCCTGAGTGTGGTGATGAGTGCAAGGTAATAAACCACAGACACGTGCGTGTGAGATGCTTTTCCAGGCCCTGAGGACTCTCGGGGAGTGAGGCTGGGAATGGTCCTTGTGATGAGGCCCTCATCCCTGATCAGGAGGCAGAGCCTGGCTCCCTAATCAGAGACCGGAAGCAAAGATGCTTTAACAGTTACCAAAAGTCCTCTGTAAACGTGGTAACTGAATTAGCTGAATTCTACCATAGTTTAGAGATTTTCTTTTCCTGTGCTCAGTTTTGGAAAGACTGGAATTCACTGTTGATTCTGAGGTGGTGGCGGTGGCGGGAAGAAAGGAGACCGAGCTTCACAGGTAGTACAGGAAGAAGCTGCACCTTGGGTAGGGAGGGCTCTGCGTGTTCCCTAATCCTTCACCACAGCCATGGTGCAAAGCTGACTTGTGAGCCAGCAGCCCCTCTGAACCAGGAATTGGATCAAAAACTTCACAAAAGGAAATGGGTGTCCTCAGCCATGCCTCTTCTGGGCCTAGAATTTTATTTTGCTGAAGTTTCAGAGCACGGTACTTATTTTCCCTGTTCTTGGCCAGTGCAGGAAAGAAATTAAAGCAGAGAGGCTGCTGGGGGAGGGAGTACAATTAAAGAGAAAGGAAAGAAGAAAGAGAGGCGTCTTCCCTCACAGGAAAGGGGTGACAGCCTAGATTATGCAAGGCCTTGTGCCTGGGTACTTAACACCATTTAACCCTGTGGGCACACTGGCCTCACCCTTAGGGTAGAGACTGAGGCCCTAACTTTCAGGTACTTGCTTGAAACTATGCCACTCAGGAAACAAGGGGCAGGCTTAACGTGTAATTCGGTTCCATCGTCCAAGCCAAGTTGCTTCCTTCCATCTGTAGCGCTCTTCCAAAGGCACAGCTTCTGAGGGGGATACAGAGCATAACCACCTGATGGTCAGAACTTGCACCCTTCTGAGCACTTTCTGTGTCTGTCCTAATAGATTCTGGGTGCATATTTATGTCTGCTTCTTAAGTAGCTTAGATAAGTGGATTATCTCTATGTTATTACTTAGAAAAAGTCCAAATCATGTGCCTTTCTTGTTGGCCTTGAGGGCTTCTTCCAGTCAGGTTCTCGCCTCCTCATTTTCCTTCTTGTTCTTTGCTTTTTACTCTCCAAACTATATGTGCCTAATGGGGAAGTCTCAAGGCTTAGGGCTTCTCGATTCCCATCCTCCAGGGAGAGGGTAAAGCCCTTGCCATCATTCTCATGCCTAACTTAGAATCCACCAACAAGGCCCTTGACCTGCCACTTCCATCCAGCTGAGGGAATCTGCTCTTGAATCTGAAAATCTTGATGAGCCACCACCATGCTTAGCAATAGCAATGACTGTCATAACTACTGAGTCCCCAGCCAAGGCTGTGAATCAGAATCACCCATAGAAGTCTTGAGTAGAGGACATGAAGGGCTTCATGTCTTTGAAGATGCTGGTGCAGTACCCAGCATATGGATTTTATTTAAGCTGCAACTATGTTCCAGGACTTACTGTTGTCTCTGAACTCCAAACTTTCCCCTGTTTGCCTGGTCTCCTTGGGCTGGGAGTCTGTAGCCAGGTCTTGAAAGCAGGGCCACCAGAGGAAGGGGCTGCTTCCTTCTGCTGTCTCCGATGACCTTCTGAAGCTGCAGCTCCTCCTCACATCAGCAGCCCAAGCTACATTTGCAGTTCTGCCAAGACTTCACACAAATGAAACCAGCCTCAGCCCAGCCTGGTGGTATATGCCTGTAATTCAAGCCCTCCGGGACGCCAAGGCAGGAGGATCACAAGTCCAGCCCAGGGAATTTAGTAAGCTAGCAAGGCCATGCTTCAAAATAGAAAATAAAAGGGGTTTGAGGCCCTGGATTTAATCACCAGTTCTGCAAAACAAATAGAACTGGTTTCCCTGCCTTTTCCAACTTCTAGAAGTGGCCTCTCCTCCTCGGCCCAGGGCCTCTCTACCACCTCAAAGCCATCATTGTGGGATCTTTCCATCTCTTCCTCCACCTCACTCCCCAACCCTGGCCTCTTCCTGCCTCCCTTTGGTGGGGACTTTGTAAGAGGTCCACACAGACAACCAGGATGCTCACTCCACAGCCGAACCCTTAGTGAGATGCCATCTACATAATCTCCTGCCATGTGTGGGCACATTCACAAGTCTAAGAGACAAGGAGAGGGACATTCTGGGTCAGGAGGCGTCATTACACACACCACCATCAGTAGTAGAGAAATGACATTTATTCCTCTTTATAGTCTCAGACATGATGTTTCAGGCTGACAGCACACAGCACTCTAAAATCATGTGCTCCTCATCACTGGAGAAGCTGCATTTTCCAGCATAGCAGAAAGGAAGAGAGTTGGGATCTCAGTGTGAGTCCGATGCTGCAGCCTGAGACCTAACAAATGCAGGCTGCTTCTTCATTGTTCCTTCTAGAAGGAGAAGGTAAAGGCAGAAAATCTGACCTTCTCCACTGCTCCTCTTACTGTTATAGAAAAGCCTTGGTGCTGACAGACAGTATCTGAAGAACTTTCCACTGTTAATTATGTTGGAAGCCTCTCCTTGCTGTCCCCAGACCTCCTCTGGACCACTGCACCAACCCTGATGGCTGCACTGAGCCCCAGTGCTGCAGGTTCCAATACACTGTGGGACATGGCCAGTCATCCTCTGGCTCATGCCAGCACGCCCAGCAAGGATGCCAGTGTCCTCAGGAGGTCATAAAGATGATCCCTGAGTCTGACAATATCACCACAGTCCAAGTTTCCTGCTATACCTGCCTTAGTCTCAGCTGAGTATGTGGCCCATTCCACATGGCCTGTGCTGCAGGCAGCCTGGCAAGGTGCTGTGCTTCTGCAAGGGCAGAAGAGAGAGGGCCCGCTGCATGGGACAACACTGGATGTCAATGTACAGAGGGGCAGAGCCAGAGACCATAATCATAAAGTTCATATTAGGGGCTGGGGATATAGCTCAGTGGCATAAAACACCTGCCCGGCAAGCACCAGGTCCTGAGTTTGATCCCCAGTACTGGGAAAAAAAAAGAAGAAATAAAGTTCATATTAGGTTAGTAAATAAAAGGGTGAGGGACTGTCTCTGCTATGGCTCTACTGGCCTTATCTTCTACTAATATCATTTCACTATTGTGTTTGCTTCTGTCTCATGTCTAGAGGTATTGTGTTTGCTTATGTCTCATGTCTCACCTTCCTTTTGGAATGCTTGATCTTAGCTCTTGCCTGCTATTTAGCAGAGTGGTAGATTTGGGGTTTTTTTCTTTTTTTTAATGTTTTTGCTTTGAAAAGAAAAACTTAACAACTATCCCCCTTCTGCAAACCCAAGCTTTCAACTCTAGCAGACAACAGGAGTCACAGATACAAAGGGAATGCCATTTAAAGTACATTCCAAGTGACTGTGGGTTTCCACTCATATTTCACACTTCTCTGTGTCTGTCTTAGAAGCAGGGAGATATAGCCATCCCATGCATGGATCTCAATGACACCTCTGTCACATGTCCTGGGAGCTGAGGATGAGGAGAAGCTAGAACCTGTGGAGGATCGCTGGGATGGCTTTCCTTGAAAGAAGAGTGTTTGCCTCCACTTTGATTAAACCTGGCCCTAATTCCACATATTGGTATGTACAGAGCTGGCTGGGATATTCCTTTACCCTCTTAGTTGGCTTTAAGCAACGCAAGTGTCTCTAGCCTAGGTGCTGTTGTGTAGCCTTTAAAGCAATACACAGGTCAGAGATGCCCGCCTATAGCTCCCAACTAGTGTGTGTGAGCTAGGCTGAGCAATGCTGCACCGTCTGCTGAGACTGAGGCTCCAGAAAGAACCCATGATGTCTCAAGGTATGAAGGCCAGATATCAAGGTGAAACACGGACCCCAAAACATAAGACGGTTCCTCATGCTGTGTTATGCAGATTACTCTTTCTGCATATGTCCCTCTGCATGTAGCGGAGGTGCTATTGTGCCTCCTACCTAGCCCAGCTCAAGGCACTCATGCCACTCTCACAGTCACTCATCCCCGAGCCACTCCCCTCTTCACAAATTAATAAAACCTGGGCTTGGCTCTCGGTCGAGGCCTTTGTTCTGGTTTACCATTGTTGTAACTGGACTTAGGACTCCCTTGGCTCCCCACAACTGGAGATACGTGTTTGTCTCTTTATATTCACGCTCTGGGTTTCACTGGAAGTGGTAGGTTAGAATTACTTATTGGAATTCTAATAACTTTTCCCTGAGATTACAAATATAAACTATAGACTACGAAGAGGTCTAGATGGGATTCTTGTAGAATCAGAATTGATTTGCCAGCCCTGATGTGGTGTGCAGGAGCAGGCGCAGGGACAGTCAGGACTTAAGGGATCTTCCCTGTGGAAGGGGACACTTTCCAGATCTAGGCAGCAGAGAGGTGGAGATCTGCTGACCAGGCCTGAGTCTGGGAGTGTGGGTGTCCCCTCTCCCAAACAGTCAATAAACAAACAAATCTACAAAGGGAGCACCTGCCTGATATGGCAGATCCCAGGGCCTCACAGACTATGCTGGTAGAAGATTTCTCAGATGCTACCCAGAAAAAGGACCAAAAAGAAGAGCAGGGAGCCCTTTTTCTATTTCTTGCCATTTTTAAAAATCAAAGTTCAACTTTTGATCATCATGTAAGTACTCAAAGCTCTTACCAGCTGCCTGGGGACACATGAAACGCTCACTCCACAGCCTGGTCCATTTTCAGTGAGATGAAAAGGACCATCCCTCAGGCTCACACCTGTGAGGCACCAGCCACCCCTGGGAGGAAGGAACTCACACCATGGTATGGAGAGCATCGTTTTTCACATTCCCCAGGTTGTGCACACCACAGGTGCTGTGGACCTCAGGGAAGCCACACGAAGCACCTACTGGTCAGAAGCATCCAGCTGCACCGGACAGCACAGACTCAAAACCGAGCATTGTCGGCAACTCCCTAAAATATGTTCTGCTCTCCTTACACTACTATATATTTATGTCATGACACCGTGTTCACAGGGGTGCAGCACTTGTCCCAAACAAGGCTGAGAGTCCTTGAGGGCAGGAGCCAGGTTAACGTTCTTTCTGTCTTCCATGTGAGACCATAATCACATCAGAAATATTTAACATTCGTTCAATACCTACTCACTAAAGTTGAAAAGAACTGAAAAATGTCTGTGCTCCAGTGAAGTTTCCTGAAGTACAAAAATGTTGGTTGTCTTTACTTTTTAGTTTTTTGGAGGCAGAATCTTGCTATGTAGTTCAGGCTGGCCTTGAACTTACTATGCACTTCAGGCTGGCCTTGAACTCACGGTGATCCTCCATCAGCCTCCTGAGTGCTGGGAATCCATGTATGTCTCACCACTCCCTAAAGGTAATGGTGTCAGGAAACAAATTATTTAATTAGGATATATCTGGACCCTCTCCCTTGCTACTGTGACAAAATTATACTTAGTCTTTCAGGGTTTCCTAAGTATGCATGAACATGCTAATGAAAATAAGAGTAGATTAAACTTCATTTTAACTTCTGAAGAGCAACTGACTAAACATAGCACTTTGGCTTTCACATACCTGTTCAACAAATATTTGAATTTGTATATCTCAGAAGACATGGCCTTTCAGCAAAAAATTCTGAAATGTGTATTCATTACACATGATGGTACACTGTTCTCTATTGTGTATCAGGCAACAGATTCTAAAAATTCTATCAAAAATCTAAAATGTGATATCAAGGTAGATCCTGAATAATGACTGAGACTACCAGGAGAAGAAGGACTGAAGCAAACAGCAATATCTTTATTTCAGGGTGGGTGCGGCCTGGCCAAGGGTGACAAAGCTGTTGGCCCCAAATAAAGGAAAGGGGCCTGCTTTATAGACTATTTTAGGAATGGCAGCCTGGAATTGCACTGAGGAAGGTGAAAAGTTTTAAGTTCTTTAGGGGTGATTGGTGGGTCTGGTGTCTCTGGGAAAGGGAAGTGCAGAATGACATCAACATGTTGCTGATTTACAATGTGGCATTCTGTAGACTTAGGAGGTTTCCTGTAAGCCTGAGAACCAGGCCTGGAAACCATTCTGATAAACAGATTTATTTTAGTCTCTTGTGTTAAGTGAGGCTTTCTGTTTGAACAGACTGGTAGTCTGTCGGAGTTTTTCTGTTCAAGTTGGGTGGGGTAGAATGTGAGGGACCTAACGTGAGTGTAATGTCAAGGAGTTCTACAATCAACACCCTGTCCAACACAGGACACAGCTCAGAGGGAGGAGAGGTCCCTAGCTATTGAATCAAACTAGTAGCGCTTATGGCATTGGTTTTATCAACCAATTTGATGTCTATGTTTTGGGACAATCAGGCTGCATCTCAGTCTGGGCATGCTCACAGGATGATCCTAGTCAAGGCCAAATACGAGCAAAAGAAAAGAAGTGCCAGGGCTATGGAAATCAACTGTAGCCAGGGAGAGGGGTGGTTCCAGTTTGAGCCAAAGCTTGTGTTCTGACATGTCTGGGCAAGTCCCATGTGGGCAAGGCAACTTTCAGGTCTTCCTGAGAGAAAATCCACCTGAAGGAAGGTAGAACCACAAGAACCTGGACTCAGAAGAAAGAAGTCATCACCAGTATAGCATGGTGGCCACTCAAGGATGCCCCTGTGAGTCCTATAAGAGAAAGAATGCTTAGCATGACATACAAAAGAACTGTGTCACAAGATATTTGTGGAACCCATTGGGCCTGCAGATTTAAAATTCTTTCACTGTGGTAAAACAAACCAAAAGATCTCACATGACCTTGTCACCTGCGCCTGAGGGATATTAATGATAGTGTGCCACCAAGACAGTGGACCCTGTAAATCATGCCAGGCTGAGAACCAAAGGGCCTGGGCAAATGCTCAACAGGGAGGCAGTGGCAAAGAGAGATGGCAAGCAAAGGACTCCTCCCCACCCAGGAAATGACCGATCCTCTGTCATGAACTCTGACCATTAGGAGGACTGGTGGCCTTCCTGTAGAAGGAAAACCAACATCAGTAGTGTTAAGCGTGAGTCACTATAGAGAGCACAAAGCTGTGAGGGAGAAATATATCTTCCCACACATAGACTCACATATTGGCCCCTTTCAGTAACAAAAAATTATATGGAACTGAGCTTCCTGAGGAATAATTATGCCAGTTTCAGAAGCATCATCTTGAGCCTTGGCCAGAAAACAATACTGAGACACCAGCAGGGAATGGATATCACAGTGAAGATGCAGACAGGTAGAAAGTTGACCTGGTCAGTCTTAAGGTCAGAGTGGACAACAGCTCCCTACCAGTGACAACATGCTTGAAGGCCCAAGGGCGTTTTATAGGAAGGATAAAGAGCTACAGAACTAGACAACTTAAATTCCTAACTTTATTAAAAAGTACAGTAGAAAGTTCTACCTGAACCACACAATTAGTACCTTATTTCAGAAAGTGATACACAGCAGACAACAGAGTTGTACATATTTAAAGGCCATAACAAAGGACAGACACTGAAGGGCTTTCAGAAATACCAAGTGAAATACCAAGAAATACCAAGTGAAAACTGGAGGCAACTTCCACGGACTCTTAGAAGGCAATGGAAGAAGAAAGGAAGGCCCCTTTTGGTTAGAACTCAGAGGAGCCCTAATCAACTTACAAAATCAGTCCATGGGCCAGAGTCCTTAGAAGATGCCTGGGCTCTCTTGAGAGACAGGTGCTGAAGGGGAAGATTCTTACAGCAGTAGGTCAGAGAGGCCCTTGGTATTTCACTTCATTATACCAGGTGAATTTGAGGGTGATGCTACTGTCTTTAAAAGATGCCTCCCTTCCATCATCTCTTTTGATGAGCTCTGTGAGACCAGATGGTACTATTCTTCCCAACTTGACAATGAAGAAATTAAAGCTTAGAGAAATTAAGTCACTTTGTTTCCCCATGGTAAAGGATATACTTGGGGTCTCAAGGAGCTCTTAACACAGGAATTTCCAGTTTTCCTTCTTGATTTAGAATATTTACAAAGATTTGCTGTCTTTTGCCCACAACTTTAGGCTAAATGTACAGTGGGGTGCCCTTTGGAGTTGGGACTGTGTGAGAACAGAATCATTTGAAGGTTTTGCTCTGAACAGTGTCAGTATAAACACTGCTCCTCTTATTTCTTAGGTTTAAGAAATCTTCTGCATTTTAAGGTAGAAACTTTTTGGTCCTCAGAGAAATACTGATCTTGTGCACTTAGCCTCTAGTGACTGGCCAAGCTTCTGCCCATGGCATGGTTTATCTCTGCTGTCGCGAGGGCAGCCACATGTACAGCAGGGTTGATACGAGTGAAGTGGCCTTGTGTGATTTCAAAGACAGAGGCTGCTTGGGTTTGAAAAGAGGGAAGAAGATCTAGGCCCTGTAGATCATACCCCAAAACACCTGCTTCAAACAAAAACACAAAATAGTGCTTGCACATGATGTCTGCACAGAGGATTGTGGTGAGGTATATAATTGTGAGTAGATTGTTCACTTCAACCATTTTTTGGAGGGGAGATGGAAACCTTTTGTTTTGGAGCTTCATCCAGAGTCTGTGAACATACTTTACCAGATAACTGTTGCTACGAAAAATGTGATGTACTAAATATTAGTAGTGATAGCCACAATCCACACACTTCTAAATAGGAAGAACTTTCCTCAGGTCACAAATACGTTCAGCCCGCCAGAACTAGTGATGTTCTCATAATTAATGAATGGCTGAGTGACCTTAGACAATCCATTTTATTCTATCTCCAAACAAGACCATTTCCCCCAGAAAGCTGCTATGAAATTTATAAACACAAACAGGGTTAAAATGTACAAATGTGCCCATTGCATTGATTCATGTATAAGAATTGTGATTAAAAAATGAACCTTTGGCACCCTGAGTCCCCCACACTGTCTTTGAGCTGAGTTCAAATGTGTTCCACCAGCCAAGAGAACCAGGCTGTGAAAGGTGCAGGGTTGTGGGACTTTTTCTCCAAGCTGGCTAGAGGCTGCTGTGTTTTCATTGGCACTGAGAACACATAGATAGTCTTTGGGATGTACAGTGATGTATACATTCCCCACATATTTGCATAAGATTTCAAAGGACTTTCTTAATATATGCAGTATGATAGTGATTGTCACAATATATTTATATTTTACAGGTTTTATTAAATAAACTTTCCTAAGAAGGAAAGGTTTATTTGGGGGTGGGGGGTAATCATTTTGTCCCACTATAGAAAGTCACCCAGGCTGACATGCTGTCCTTACCCATGCTGCAAATAGGCTGCTGTTCCCTATTAATAGGCACAGCAAATGCTCAGAAAGAGCAGGCCCCATATCCCCTCTTTTTTGAAAATGCCCGTTCTGTTAATCAAAAACAGCTTTGAGAGGTGCAGTAAGTGCCACCCTTCTGAGGTCCACAGGGAAGGATGGAATGGAGGGCCCTGACCTTCAGCACACAGAGTCCCACTAAGGGTCATGTCCCCAGCCTGGGTGCCCATCTATCCACAGGAAGGACTTAGCCAGATGTGAAGGCCTGTGAGAATTCCTAACCGACTATGCCAGCATTCACCTCATTCTTTCAGAGGCACTAGAAGTTCAGATTGGCCAAATCTTGCCATCAAAAATACCGATGTAATTTACAACAGAAATCCTGGCTAGCATCTTCTACTGCAAGAAGTTAGTGGGAGGCTCCATGATGTCAGATGTCTACAAAGCAATGGGTAATGTTGGAGGAAATATTATTGAATAGGGTTCTCATTGGAGAGCATCACTTATGCTTTACTGCATAGAATGTCCAGCTGAATGAATATAGGATATGGTGATTCTCAAACTCTTTTGACCACAGAACCTTTTTACCATGCAACATGAACACATTCTGGTGCCACATAACAAAAAAACAATTTGCAAGTGCTGATTAATGCCTTTCTTTCTGCAGGTCTGTCCTGAGGGTCTATAGCTATAGGTCCTCCTAGTTAGGGCAATTCTTGGTGAGAATATTTGCCTTAACAAGTTTTATGTTGAGCAACAATTAACTGAGCAATCAGCTCTGTTCCCTGAAGTCTTTTTCATCTTGTTTACAACTCCAATATTAAATAATATGCTCCTTAGATTTGAGAGTATATTCTTCTAGAATCCAAAACCCATTATTTAGGGCTGGGGATATAGCTCAGTGGAATAAGCGCTTGCCTAGCAAGCGCAGGGTCCTGAGTTCGATCCCCAGTACCGCAAAAAAAAAAAAAAAAAAAACAAACATTATTTAGTTGTTTTTTATTTACAATAGTTTAGTTTTAGTTCGACTTTTTTAAGGATATTGTCAGTACAAGCTACTCAGGATTTTCCTTATGTTTTTGTCTTCAGGATAATCTGGATTTTTTTTTAGAACTGTAATACATTTTAGTATAGGAACTGTAGGCTTCAACACAGTCCTTTTGCAATCCATAAGCCAGGTAACCCTCCTAATGCTTGAAATTTCTGAACATTTATAAATGAATACGAAAATGAGTATGAAAGTCCCCAATCCCACATCCTCTAAAAATGTAAGTGGCTACAAATTCCCCAGGCAGATTATGTAGTTTCCATGTCTTTAGAAAAGGTAATGAGGATTATCTCAGCCTTGTCTCTCTGCTGTCTTTTTTAGCTTGTGCCTCAATCCCTGACTATGGGAGGTCTTAAAAAAAAGTCACAATTGATAGACAGGTAGATCCCTTAGGGAGCCTCAGCAGGTGGTGATGGCAAGAACAAAAATCCCTGGAGAAGGCCTGTGTACCCAGTGTGGCTCCCTGGGCTGGGACTGCACAAGGTCAAAAGTGAGACTGAGACCAACCAAGCTGCTGTAGAGGCTGAGTAAAGTGCAAACCCCAGCAGATCTGGGCACCAGGCAAGGATGCCATGGGCCCAGCAGCCAGGTCAGCTCCTTCCTGGGCCTCTCCTCCATGCTTGCCCTGGCATTTGGAAGAGAGAAGGGTGAAAACACCATGGACTTTAGATGCATCTCCAGCCCCTTCCCCCAGACACTGAAATTTAAATTTTTTTTTAAAATGTGAGGGCTGGGGATATAGCTCAGTGGAATAAATGCTTGCCTAGCAAGCACAGGGTCCTGAGTTCAATCCCCAGTACCACCAAAAAAAAAAAAAAATGTGAGAGGTTTGAGGAAGCTTCCCTATTCATCTTTTGTCATTTTTAACTATGACTCATAAATTGGACTTAATATGCAAAATTTTATATTTCAAGTAAACAACTATACTATATTCAGTGCCCAGCATACTGTGTTTTGCTAATAAATATTTACAAATTTTTGTTGATATGATGCAACACCCCTAGATAGTCTACATCCTGTAGTTAACGTCCTAGCCAACACTTTTCTACTTTTTATTGGTGTGGGGTAGGGCCTGGGTATTGAACCCAGGGCTTTTGCATTGAGCTACACCTCCAGCTTGTTTTTATTTTATTTTTTGTTTTGAGACAGAATCTTGCTAAGTTGTCCACACTGGGCTGGAACTTGGATCCTTCTACTTCAGCTTCCTATGGTAAGAACTTTTCATGGTTTCCATAATTAACACTTTGTTTCTCACTTAATATTTCATGATGATGAGAGAATGGTGAACTCAGGTGTAACTCATATTAACTTTTCCAAATTCTATTTTTTTTTTTTTTTTTGATAACCATGGCCTCAGGATTAACTTGGATCTCAAACAGCCTAATCTCTCAGGTGAACAGCATCCCCCCAGCCAGCCATCCTCCTCCCACATGGAGCCAGCCATGTGGAAAGACAATGACTAGGTGTCTCTACCGCACCAAGGGCAGCTCTTTCCCTGCCGGGGTGCAGCCTGAGGCAAGTGCCTCTCACCAGGTGGGAGCACCAAGGCTGAGCGCCAGCCCCGGGGGACTGGGGGGTGTCCTCATGGAACAGAGACCAGGAACCAAGGGACAAGAGCAAGGCTAAGAAAACCAGAAAAAATGAGAAAAGTGAGTTGCTTTACATGTAAGCTAGAGACAGATCCTGAGTCTGTATCATCACACGTGAAAAACACAGCTGGAACAGGGGCTTTCGAGCGCTTTGCTCTCAGGGTCCCTTTCCGTGCTTCACAGTTCCGAACCCACCAAAGGTGGTGACGTGGGTTACACCTGCCTATTGGTACTAGAAACTGAAGCTGAGAAATTTTCTAAAGAGTAATAATAGCACAGTGTATTATCACAACATAATAATGATAGAGACCAAGTGCAGAGCAAATATAATACCCGTGAATCATTCCAAATCATCCCCTGCTCAGTGGAAAAACTATCTTCCATGAACCAATGTATTAAATATTAATCGTGACCTTTCACAGCCTGGTTCTCTTGGCCAGTGGGACACATGTAGACTCAGCCCAAAGACAGTGTGGGGGAGTCAGGGTGCCAAATTGGTCCCTAGTCCCAAAAAGGTTCAGGACCGCTAATATAAATGACAGCTTTCTGTGACAATTATATTTTCCAAATTAAAGCCAAAAAAAAAAAAAAAACATTGCGAGAAGAGTGGTATTGTCTTACATGTTTGACATTTTTGTACTGTCTTAGCAGACAATGAGTTCTCCTGCTGCTTTCAATTTTTGGCACTGTGTTCTTTCAGGTGTGGCATATGAAGAAAATACAACCACACATATCTGTAGTGGGAAGACAGAAGAAAATGTTGACAGGCATTTTACATAATTGTGAGTACTCTCCTTTACTACAACAATACTCAGCACTTCAGAGTTGGCTGAGGTCTGGAATACTAAACTGTGTCTGTTACATTAAATGAATTACCATTTTGTCCTTTCAGTTAATAGTCTACTCCTGTGTGATTTTTTTTGTTCATACCACGCATTAGTCATTTGAAAAGTACTGACTTAGATAAATCTTCCAAATGGTACTATATTTCATTGTTAAATGTCAAAAATAAATGACATTTATTAATATCGTCTTTTCAGAAAAGCATTAGAAAGCTGCCCAGCTCACGGTGGCAGATAAAAATTTTCCAAAATTCAAATTTTCACTTAAAAGCTTAAGTTGTATCACTGGCAACAAATGCTGTCACTTGTTTTCTTGGAAGTGAAATGTTCTTTTAATTTTTGAAAAAGTTTCTGCCAAATGCCAAAGTCTGCATAAGCATAATTTGTCAAGTAATTTTTCAAGTCAAAATGGAATTCCATGAAAATAGTGATGGAGTTGGTTCACAAATCAAATAAACACAGTCATCTTTCCCTTTGGACATCACTTTCTTTTTTTTTTTTTT